>VMDO01006072.1:64851-104536 GCA_007922755.1 Pedetes capensis | reverse complement strand
TACTACTACTACTACTACTACTACTACTACTACTACTACTACTATTATTATTATGATTGCCATACTTAGGGGTTGAACCTAGGGTCTCGTGCATACTTTGCAAGTGCTCTACCACTCAGCTGCACCCCCCAGCCCCTTTTTAAATTTTTCATCTTGGAACAGGTTCTTGCTAAGTTACACGGGCTGCCTCTGGCTGCAAACTTGCTATCCTTCTGCCTCTGTCCCCTGAGTTGCTGGGATTACAGGCATACACCACCATGCCAAGCCTTTCTTAATTATTTTTAGATGAGAGATACCCTTAATTTATTCCAATCTTTAATCTTATTCACAGACCTTGATTACAGAATGATTGTGTTAACTTAGAGTAAAAGGATCCCTTCATGGGCGTTGGGTTATTGGAATTCAGGCTGTCTCAGCCTCAAAAGTGCTGTGTGCGCCTCCTTCCTCTGTGTCTTTTCTCTGTTGAGAATATGTTTCTCTGATTGCTCCTAGATTATCAGAGGAAAGGCTTTAACAGGCTTGGTCACCTGCTCTTTATTCCTTCCTGGCATGCTCAGTATATGAAAGAAAAGAAATTGTAGTCAGTGATTTTCCTATTCCAGGGGCCATGATATTCTCTAACTCCACCATCTTCAAGGATGCTTTCCAAGTTGTTAGTGTTTGGTAGAGGTTATCATGCTTCTCTCTCCTAGCCCTGTAGTTCATTGATGTTGTTAGGTGGTGTTGAGTAGGTGTCTGACTCATAGCGACCCTACATACAACAGGTGAAACACTATTGTCAGTGCTTCGTTGCTATTCATAGGGTTTTCAATGGCAGATTGATTTTTGAGAGGGGGTTGCCAGGTGTGTCTCCCAAGCCTACAGCACCTGATGTTCCCAGGGGGTCTCCCATACAAGTACTAACCAGGCCCGACCCTGCTTAGTTTCCGAGATCTGATGGGATCAGATGCTACAGGGCTACGGCTGCAGGCAGTTCATTGATAGGAGTTATAAAAATAATACTTATGCATAGTAACAAGTCTTTACAGATTAAACTTTTCTTACCTGGTTCCTGTAAGCAAAGACTTTTTGTCACGAGAGTGATTCAGGTACAAATCTCTATGTAAAAGCAACGGGCTTCTCTAGCTGGTAAACACAGGGATGCAGACACTGACCAAGAAGGCTTTATGATTGCAGTTAAAAGGTTTCACCA
Organism: Pedetes capensis; assembly: GCA_007922755.1. Taxonomy (NCBI): domain Eukaryota; kingdom Metazoa; phylum Chordata; class Mammalia; order Rodentia; family Pedetidae; genus Pedetes; species Pedetes capensis. Next base: position 103,344 of record VMDO01006072.1, on the reverse strand, counting down.
CCTCAGACATAGCTCGGTCCCCTTTCCATCCCTCCTGTGGTTGGTGACCAGTACCAAGGGTGATCCACTCTCATTCAGCCTTCTGAGTTCCACAGGGTTCTAGAAGAGGCAGGAGAGAGAGAGAGAGAGAATAAAAGGAGCTAGGGTGGTGAGGGGCAGCCACTCCAGGAGTAATGAACAAAGGGTGAGAGCAGGGACAGCAGCCTGAGGTCTCCCACCCTTGATCTCAGCTCCCTCTGTGATGTGATTCTTGTGTCCCAGCCATGCATACCCCTGCCATCAGAGCCATGCGTGTACAGGGCTCATGTGGGACAAGTGCACGCTTCAGAATCGGAGGCGAGTAATTCACCCCAAAGACCTGCAGCAGTGCTGTGTCTTGAAAGAGAGAAAATAGGTAAGAAGAACCGCCAGCCCCGCCCTGCCACATACTTGCTCCCTTGTAGCTCTACCACATTTTCTCCTTCCATCCTGTTAGTTTCACTCATACTTAGGTGCCCACTCCCTCTCACCTTCTCAAGTTCTTAACCTTTGTCTTTGTCTTCTTTCCTGCATGATCCTTGCCCCCTCCCCCTTTTTGTTTTGTTTTCTTTGTGGTAATTGGGGGCGGAACCCAGGGCCTCAGCACATAATTTGCAAGTGCTCTACCACTGGGCTGCAACCTCTAGGTCCATTTTTTATTTTTTATCTTGAGACAAGGTCTCACTAAGTTATGGAGGCTGCCCCTGGCCTTGAACCTGAAATCCTCCCGCCGCCTCTTCCCAAATTGCTGGGATTACAGGCGTGAGCCACTGCACCTGCCTTTGTTTGGCTTATGTTTGTTTGTGTGTTTGTTTTTTGAGACAGTCTCAACTGTGTAGCCAAGGCTTGCCTTGAACTCTCCATCCTCCTGCCTCAGCCTCCTAAATGCTGGGATTACAGGTTCTCCCCTCCCTATCTACTGCTCCATTCTCATCATTATGAAAAGCAGATCTATTATCTCACAGTGAAAAAATAAAAATAAAAAAAGGCAAAAGCAAAAATGCCTCCCTGAAGTCATGTTTCAAGATCTGTCCCACTTCTCTGCAACTCTGACAGCAAAATTCCTTGAGAACATTGCCTTGATTAATTGGCTCAGTCCATTCCACATTCTTTCTTGTAATACTCAGCCTTTCTGAGGCTTTCACATGGCTGACCACTACCTCTACCTGGAACCCCTTTTTGCTCAGACACCACTCTGCCCACACCGACCATTCCTTTTTATCTTCCTCCCCTGGTTTATCCCCTTCCCAGCCCGACCATGTACACATGTCCCAAGGCTCTGTCCTCCGCCATCTTCTCTTCCTGCACATTCTCTATGGGTGACTTCTCTCCAGTCCTGTGTGTATGTGTATATCACATAACTCCTACATCTCATCTCCAGCCCTCAGTCCTATCTTGACCCTATGCTGAACGCCAAGTTACCTGACTATTCAGTATCCCCATTAGGATAAATAAGAGTTAGCTCAACTTTAACAGGCTGAGGGTTAGCTCAGTTGGTAGAGCGCTTGCTCTGCACTCTGAGGCCCTGAATTTGATACCCGGTCCTACAAAAATGGGAGAAGGACCTGGCAGCCCCCTCCCAAAACGATCCTGAAATAATCAGCCATAGAAAATCCTATGAATAGCAGAAAAGCACTGACAAAGGGCAATGTTTCATTTTATTGTACAGAGGGTTGCTACGAGTCAGAACCTACTCAATGGCATCTAACAACAACTTTGACAGAAAGAAAATAGAACTATCAATTTCCCTTACTTCCCAAGTCATCTCCTCTCCATGTTTTCCCCATCTCAGTAAATATTGTTAGGTGCTGTTGAGTTGTGTCTGACTCAGTGACCCTCATAGCATTTTCAATGGCTGATTGTTTCAGGGTTGCTTTGGGAGTGGATTGTCATGTCCTTCTCCCATTTTTGTGGTGCTGGGGATTGAACCTAGATCCTCAGAGAGTGCAGAACAGCACTCTACCAACTGAGCTAAACCCCAGTCCTCTCAGTAAATAGCACCACCATTTACCTAGTTACTTGGTGGAAAAGTCTAGGAGTTATCCTTGACATCTCTCTTTCCTTAGCACCCCACAGTCTTTTTAAAAAGTTCTGTTACCATTGCACCTCAAATTTACCCAGAATATGACCTCTTTTCAACATCATCTCCTGCCTAGGCTATTACAACTATCTTCTAAATGGTCTCTCATCTCCACCTTTGTTCTCCTTCCATAGATTCTCTACATCGCAGCCAGAGAGACCCTTCCAAATTGTAGATCAAGTGATATTCCTTCTCTGCCTACCATTCTCCATGGTTTCCCACTCCAAGTAAGACAAAGTCTGAACTCCTGGCCACACCTTGCTCTGTCTGCCTCTTGACTACTCCTTCCAATCTCTCTCCAGCCACTGAGGCCTCATTTTTCTTGGGGAGGGTCTCCTTTGGACATACCAAACTCTTTCTTGATTCAGGGTCATTGCACATGCTGTTCCTCTTCTTAGAACTTTCCTCTGTAGATTTTTCTCATAGCTGCCTTCTTCTCGACCTTCAAAGCTGAGCTCACATGTTCTCAGCTGCATCCGGTCACCATCCCTCCCATACCATCCTCCCTCTATCGTGTATCCTAATTTATTCTCTCGTACATTTATTGTCTGTCTCTATCCACTAGGCTAGCATATAAGTCCCTGAAGGGCAGGGACTTTGTTCTATTCAGTGCTACATCTACAGTACTCTGCATAGTACCTGACCTAGAGAACGGTGCTCGAGAAGTATTTATTAGCTCACTGATCATTAGGGACCCTCTGGTGGTAGTAAGTGGTCATCTGTTTCTTCAGCAAACACCGTGCCATGTGCTGAGGACACAGCAGTGCCAGGAGGCCTGGGCATCTCTTAGAGAAGGGTCATGCATGGTGGTAGCCAGATTCTGGACTCCAACAGCTTGGGACAGAATCTGGTTCTGCTAAACTTACTGTTCATGTGACCTTGGCCAAATGGCTCCGCCTCTCCAAACCCCAGTTCCTCATCTATTAAATGAAGATAACAATGATGGCCACTCTCAAGAGTTCTTATAAGGATTACAAAAGATCATCTAGGAGCCAGGCGAGGTGGCACACACCTGTAATCCCAGCGGCTTGTGAGGTGGAGGCAGGTGGATTGCAAGTTTGAGACCAGAGGCAGACTGCGTAATGTAGCGAGACCCTGTCTCAAAAAAAAGTAAAAAATGGGCTGGGGGTGCAGCTTAGTGGTCCAGCACTTGCAGAGCATGCAGGCACGGGGCCCTGGGTTCAATCCCCAGTACTGCAAAAAAAAAAAAAAAAAAAAAGATCGTCTAGGCTAGGCATGGTGGTACTCACCTGTAATCCCAGTGACTCGTGAGGCAGAGGCAGGAGGGTCATGAGTTTGAAGCCAGAGGCAGCCTATGTAATTTAGTGAGACCTATCTCGAAAAAACCAATTGAGGCTGGGTATGCTCAAGACCCTGGGTTCAAACTCTTAGTACTGCCAAAAATAAAATAAAAATAAAAATGAAAACACATCATCTACACAAAAATGGCCAGCACCTAGCAAACAGCAAACATTAGCTCTTCTGTATAAAGGATAACCACTGCTTTCAACCATGACAGCCAGCTCTGCTTTCTTTTCCCTTGTGGTTTTTGCTTTGTCTTTTTGAGGCACTGTCTCGCCAGGTAAGCCAGGCTGGCCTCAGACTCACTCAGTAGCCAAGGCAGCCTTGGACTGCCAGGCCTCCTGCCGCGGTCTCCCAAGTGCTGGGATTACAGGCATGCACCACCCTTGATGTACCCTCGTATCTGAGAGGTCCATCTCCCTTGTTCCTTAACCCGATTCAAACTGTACTTTTAGGTTCTTGCACAGCTGCACAATGCTCTGAGAAGACTTATGCACATTGTCTTCTGATTGCCGCTTTTCTGACGGGTTGGGAAGAGGCAAAAAACCAAAATACTAGGCGGGCGTGGTGGCTCACGCCTGTAATCCCAGCAACTTTTAAGGCAGAGGCAGGAGATCGCAAGTTTGAGACCAGAGGGAGTTTGTGTAATTTAGCGAGACCTTGTCTCAAAATAAAAAGTAAAAAATGTTTTGGGGGTACAGCTCAGTGGCACAGCACTTGCAAAGCATACAAGTGCAAAACAAAAACAAAAACAAAAACCCCACAACAACAACAAAGCAGAGAGAGGATAAAAAATATTAAAACTGCCTGAAAAATATTATAAAGTCCAGGATCCTCGATAAGGCTGCAGTTAGGGGCTGGCCATCTGCCACAGCGTGTTCTGGGTGAGGGTTCTGACGTAGCAGGAAGTCAGAGCTCTCTAAACCTGGGAGCATGAACACAGCCGCAGGCAGGGGTGGGGAGGCGCACACCTCCTTTCCAGCACTCCTCCCTGGGTGCCTCAGCTGATGCTCCCTTGGCAACCATTGTTCCTTCTGAGGAGCTGCAAGCTCATCGTCCCACCGGTGTGTCCTGGCAGGTGGAGAGGGAGGGGCCCCACGCAGCGCACAGTCTGACCTTGGCCGAATTTGATTGGCTCCCGTACTGCTTGAAAAATGTGATTGGAGATGGAGCATGTGAAAATCGGGCAATCGGGAGCGCTTACATAAAATCCTAAATATTTGGTTTCTCTTGAAAAGCTGGAACTTGCCACAACCACGGCCTGAGCAGTAATGGCCCCAGTATCAGGATGGGCATTCTAACTTCTTCTTTGACGCCAGCTGTCTGACTTCACTCATTTGCTTGTCTGGCCCTTCCTGACATTTCAGGTTTTTTGTTTGTTTGAGACAAGGTCTCACTATATAGCCCATTCTGGCCTCAAACTCAATCCTCCAGCCTCAGCCTCCAGAGTGCTGGTGTTAAAGGCATGCACCAACACACCCAACTTGCATTAGAGTTTTTAAACTGCTCTAAGTCAGGTCTTGCCTGCAGCCATAGCCCTGTGGCATCCGATCCCGTCAGATCTCGGAAGCTAAGCAGGGCCGGGCCTGGTTAGTACCTGGATGGGAGACCGCCTGGGAACACCAGAAGCTGTAGGCTTGGGAGAAGGACATGGCAACCCCCTCCCAAAAATCAATCTGCCATTGAAAACCCTATGAACAGCAGAGAAGCACTGACAATAGTGTTTCCCCTGTGGTACAGAGGGTCTCTATGAGTCGCTATGACTCGACGGCACCTAACAACAACAAGAAGTCAGGTCTTGGAAAATTTAAGAACTCTGTGCTAGATTCTTCTGCTCTTATACTTGGCATCTGCTTAGCATGAGATGCTAAAAAGATGGAACACAAAGTGATCCCTGGGTTTGACAGGCGGTGGGCAGAGGTGGGAGGAAAACGGGTAGAATGCAGACAAGTGAAGAATAAACAGTAAAGCTAAGGTATAATTGCGGGTTTTATGTATCATGTAGACAATATTCTGATGGACTTAGATGGGCAGGAGCTGAGATTCAAGGTTAGAGGAGTCTGAGTAGGAAAGTCTCACTATTGACTGTAATTCAAGAGAGAGAGCAAGAAACCTTAAGGAACTGGTTCAAGCAAGACAAATTTGTTTTCTCACAGATATGGAGGCTGGAAATTCAGGATCAAAGTGTCAGCAGGATTGTGCTTTTTGATTTTTTCCCCCCTAAGACCTCTCTCCTTGGAGTGTGGGCGGCCATCTTCTTCTGGTGTCTTCTCATGGTCTCCTCTCTGCGTGTCTCCACGTATCTCTTGAAAGCTGCCCAAACAAAAGAAAAGGCTAACTTTGGAACAGTCCTCAAACTGAGGGTCCCCTTTCATTACAGGTTACAAAACTGACTTAATGAGGCACAACTAGCACATAGGTCCATCACTGTGTAAGGCTGTCATTTTGTGACACTTTTGTTGCTGTTCCAATGTAAACGACAATGCTGGATATTACATAGTCTGACAGAAACAAAGATGAAGCCACTGGGGACTGGAGAGAGACAAAGGATGGATGCTGGCAGGTGAAGGGGCGACTGGTGGTAGGTGTGTTTGAGGCCAGGCTTCTATGTCCTCTCTTCTCAGCTTTGTGAAGTCAGCCCTGTGTTTTGGGGGATGATCAAAGGCCGGTGATAATACTGCCATTCTAGTCCAAGCTCTGCTATTATTATCTGTGTGATTTTTGGCTGATTAACCCTTCTGAGTTTCAATTTCTCCGTCTGAGAAATGATTGATGATAATAACACCTACTTCAGAGGGTTGATTTGTCTAGTAGACGATGAATTACTCCTGGCCAGTGGCCTTGGTTTATCCATGTTAGAATAGTATTTCTAGTCGTTCAACCATCACCTCTTCAACAGAAGCAGTGGAGATAGCATTTAACATTTAGTGTAGCCGACACTGTGCTGGACACTCAGTGTGACTTGGTTAGACATGGAATTTCAATGGCTATGGTAGATGCAAGGCTGGGGTTTAGCTCAGTTGGTAGAACGCCGCTTTGCAGTCTCTGAGGTCCTGGGTTCCATCCCAGCTCTGCAAAATGGGAGAAGGACATGGCAATCCATTCCTGAGGCAATCCTGAAACAATCAGACATTGAAAACACTGTGAGGGCCCCTATGGGTCCGACGCGACTGGATGGCATCCAACAACAACATGGTAGACGCAATGGTGCTCTGAGAAGTTCTGATCCAGCGTTAAAAGACTTCTATCCCAGACACACGGGGCTGGGATTTAGCTCAGTTGGTAGAGCGCTGCGCTGCAGTCTCCAAGGTCCTGAGTTCAATTCCCAGTAGCACAAAAATGGGAGAAGGGCCTGGCAATCCACTCCCAAGGCAGTCCCGAAACAAACAGCCATTGAAAACCCTATGAGGGTAGCTTATGAGTAGGATACTGACTCGACGGTGCCTAACGACAACAATCCCAGACACAGGGAATTCCAGATATTCTGGCTACCCAAAGGCATAAGGCATGCTGGGTGGGGCTCTTCAGCCTGGAGACCTGATTTAGGGGTGTCAGTGGATGAACTGGGAATGTAGAGGTTCTTTTCAGCATCTCCCAGCAGCAGCAACACTGCTCCTTGAGAGTCCCAGGCCTCTAAAGTGGCCCAACCGGAATGGGAAGAAACACGCCCTGAAGCTCTGAGCCCCAGTGTGGGTTACTCTGCCCCTCCCAGGCCTTATGGGCGAGAGCTGGCAGCACCGTGGGAACATCCCACTTGCTAGTGCCTGGCTCTTACAACAGTCTAGCCTTTTGGGTCCCACCCCCAAGTAAACCAAAGCTTAGGACCGAAGGTGCAGTTACCCGGATCTCAGCTTGAGTTAGCACGGAAGAGATTCCAGGATTGGAGAAGGGGCTGAGGGTGCAACTCCAGGAGAGCGCTTACCTAGCGTGCCACAGTCCCTGAGTTCCACCCCCGGCCCAGAGTGTGCTCTGCGTGTGTGTGTGTGTGTGTGTGTGTGTGTGTGTGTGTGTGTGTGTGCGCGCGCGCGCGCGCAGGACTGGAGAGTCAGAGGAGATAGGGAGTAGGAGGAAGAGGTATTTATCACCAAGACCTAGATCCAGCTTCCCACGGACAGAAGCGCAGAGATGAGGCCCTTATCGCAGGGAGCTGCAGCCCCCACAGCTGGGGGTGGGACAGAAATCCCATGGAAGGCAGCATCCCAGCCCAGTGTAGGATGAGAGCAGAGGAGGAGGGGTTGCTGGTTCCGGGATTAAGCAGGGCAGAGGACTGGGGATGGCCAGGCTTATCTTCGCTTCAAACCCACTGTGCGGGCTCCCCCGAGACCCCACTTCCCATTTGTTTTGAGATTCCTTCCTCCTCCGTGCGGGCAAACAGATGCTTCTTGTCCGACCGAAAGCTCCAACCTCAGCCAATTGGAGCCACAGAAACTCAAGGCCGCTTCCCCTCCCTTTCGACACAGAGTTGCGGAGCATCTCCCACGGGCCTGGTGCTAAGGACAGAGACTTTCCTGCTTCCCTCCAGCAGCAGACTGTCAAGGGGTTCTCGGGTGGGGAGAGGCCCGGGAATGGGGGGAGGGCAGGGACACCAATGGGAAAAAGTGAAAACACTGAGCTGTGCGCCAGCCCAGCGATACGGGCTAGTCACAACACATTATGGGAATACACAAAATAAATAAAACGAGGCGACGAGTCCACGGGTCTGTGGGGCTCCCCAGAGATCACCCCAGACCAAACAGGCCAGGGCACCGGAGGCGGTGAGTGGCGATGATCGCACTGCCTTGGAGACGAGAAGCTGAGGTGGACTGGCCGGGCCACTGGGGAAACTGAGGATAGGAGAAGCGGATCAGCCGAGCTGGGAGAAGGAAGGGCGGTGTTGGAAGGGAGGCAGCGCGAGGAAGGCTCGCAGCCCCGAGGTCCCGGCGGAAGGGAGGCGCACGGGCGACACCGGGCGCCCTAGAAAGTCGGGGGAGGCGGAGGGGGTGGGGAGGGGAGCCGAAACGTGCGCTACGTGCTGCGCCGGCCGCCGCCCCCTCCCGGGCTGCCGGGGAGCCAGGGTGGCCCCCCTCGTTCCGTGGCTCAGTCCCGGGGGACCCGGAGAGAGAGAGGGGGGAAAGTGGCTCCCCTAGTTTGGCCCCCAGGAAAGAGCGTGGTCTTCCCATCGCGGCGCCGGGAGGCAGCTCGGGGAGCGCCCCATCCGCAGGCGGGAGGATTTGGGGCGAAGGCTGACGATCTGTGGCGGGGAGGGGGCGAAGGGACCAGCAGCTTGCGGGTGCGTGAGACCTGCGGGCTGCGCGGGCCGAGGAGGACGGCGAGCCTCGGAAAGGTGTCCCAAAGATCCGGAGCCGCGCAGATGGGGATGGCTTGGGGGCCGGTGGCCGGGCGGGGGCGGGGTGTCGTCCCGGGGTAAGGAGGGGGGTCCTGGGGACGTGGCAGGCGCCGCGGAGCGGGGCTCCGCTCGGCCGCTGGGGCTGCAGCCCCGCGCGCCCCTGGGCATCTGGGCCTCGCCCCGCCCGGGCCGCGTGCTCTGCGCCCCGGGAGCGGCAGCCGCGGCACCTAGGGGCCAGGGCTGCGCAGCGCCGGCCTCCGGGGCGCCCCGCCGGCCCCCGAGCAGACAATGCGGCCCGGGCGCCGCCCCCGGAGGCTGATGCGGCCTCAGCCCGGGCCAATGGGCGCCCGAGCCCAGGCTCTTTAAAAAAAGAAGAGCCGGCCGCGGTGTGGCTGTCAGCTGGCGAGGGATCCCTCCGCGCATGTAAACACGCATCATAAAGGGCGAGGGGAAGCGGCGCCCGCGGCGCAGGGGAGCCGCCGCCTCCCAGGAGGGCCCTCCCGGCCCCTGGCTTCCCCTCTCCGGCCTGGCAGACGCGCTCTCCCTGAGCGTCACGGCGGGCCGGAGCGGAGCCAGCCAGCTGCTGCCAGATCAGAGGGGCGACAGTGGCTCAGCACTTGGGGTCACTGCCGGAAATGGAGGAAGCAGGACCTGGCTAGTGGGGAGCCAGAGGGAGTCCCAGCACCCGGCTGAAAACGGAGAAAGAGTTTCTTAGGCTTGTTCCTCCTGTGGCCTTCGGTTAAAGAATAGTCACAACTGGGATGTCTCCAATTCTCAGAGTTAGGACTACCGGGCTGGTAGGAGGCCAACGTCAAGGGGGAAAATACTGTCCCAAGAGGGAACACATGACAGGAAGCTTCAGCAAGACCCTCAGAGGTGCACAAAGCCCAGGACCGATGGCGATGAGAAAGATTTCTCTCCCCAAAACTTTTATTAGGCAAAATTTTCAAACATTCAGCGAAGTTAAAAGGAATTACAGCAACTTCTTCTACACTCCCTACCTGGATTCTGCCACTTTATTATAACCTGTTGTATCTCCTGACCATTTTTTTTTTTCTAATAGGATGCCACTTGCCCTCTTTGCTTCCGTCTTCGTAGCAGTGGGGAGCAGGAAGAGGCCTATCCAGGTCCCAAAGCCCTAGAGAGCTAAGAAAATGTCAGAAAGTCCTAAGAAAAGTCCTTCTCCAAGGACTGCTGCAAACTCTTGGAGGCCAAGGTACCTCTGGGGAGTTCATGGAAAAGGAGATCCTCCTTCTCTCTCTCTTAATTGAAGAACCCTTAAGGAGAAAAGAATTCCTTCTTCCGGGAGAATCTGACAGCAGGAATAGGAATCCATTGACCCCTTCCTTATGGTAGCCCTGGGAAACAGTCCTTCCATGGGTCTGGATGCTTTCCGGGTAAAGGAAGCCGTTTTAGTGTTGAAGTCCTACTTTTTGAACGTCTTTTCTGTGGCTAGACATACTGCTGTCCCTTAAAAAAAGAAGCGCTTCAAAAGTGTTCATTAAAGTGCTCTTCAAATTACTTAACCTAGCTGGGCGTGGTGGCGCACCTCCGTAATCCCAGCGGATTGGGAGGCGGAGCCAGGAGGATTGCAAGTTCGAGACTAGAGGAAGTCTATGTAATTTAGTGAGACCCTGTCTCAGGAAGTAAGGAAAAAAAATAAATAAAACGGCTGGGGGTGCAGCTCAGTGGTCCAGCACTTGCAAAGCATGCAGGCGTGAGGCCCCGGGATCAGCCCCCACTACCACCAAAAAAAAAAAAAAAAAAGATACTTAACCTCTCTGTACCTCCATTGCCTGATCTGCAAAATGGGCATAACTGCAGTACCTACCCAGTGTGACTGTGGTGAGGAGGCCTCGGTGAGCTAATATACACAGTGCCTTGTACACTGTAGCATTACGTTGATAATGGCTGTCACTCAGATGCTGAAGTATCTCCAGTTCTGATGGCTTCCCTTCAGATTTATACCCTTTGACCTATTGGATATCTCCAGCTGTACGTGCCAAAGACACGTCCAACTCAGCATGTCCAGGAGTGAACACAGTATTTTCTTCCTTCGAATGACTTTTGGATAGTGTTAAAGTCTCAGCAATACCAATGGGCCAGCGTTCACTGGGACAGGTATTCCGGATGCTTGAATCACTCTCAGTACCTCACGGTCCCTTCCTAGTCTGTCCCTATGTCCCAATTTTATGTCCTACATTTGCATCCCTTTCTCCCAACCAACGGCACTATTGCCTTAGTTTAGGCCCCATCATTTCCCGCCTGGATTATTTCAAGGGTCTTTTGCTCCTCTCAGATCTAACCTTGTCATACAGCTGTGGATGACTCTTTTCCCTGTAACAACGCCCCTCCCCCCATAAATAGTCTCCATCACTCAGTAGTCACGTGGATTTGGGCAAACTGCTTAATCTTCTTTATTTGTAATATGGAAATAAAAGTATCTACCTCACAGTGTGGTTGGGTAAACTAAATGATTAATCATGCAAAATACTTGCAAGTGCTCAGCCGTGTGAGTTGCTATTACTGTTATCATCGTTACTGTTGCCTTCCCACATCCATGCCATTCTGATGTTCGAGCTGTTCCGCCTTATTAGGAAAACCCTCCTCCAGTCCCAAAGGTCTCTCTGTCCTTCCTGCGATTCACTAAGTGTGCGCCTCTGTCGTGGCACAGTGTGGTGAAATGACTGAATGAACGTTTTATGAGTCGGGTCCTCTCTGCCGGACTGTTAACTTCTTGAGGGGAGGAACTCTGGTAACCGCAACCAGTGGACACACGTTGGCTGCGCTGGACCCTGAGGATAAACTCCATCCCCCGCCCCTCCCGGCCAGGGGGCGGGGCGGGGAGCGGATCTCGGAGCCGGGCGGGGGTGGGGGCGGGGTGGGACTCTTTTTCCTCGCCGTGGCGGCGGAGGCGCACGGCGTGGGGTGGCGGCGAGACGTCGTCGGAGGAAGGCTGAAAAGCCCCAGGTGCTGCCGTTACGCGTGCAAGGGGGACCTGTCGCCGAGCCGCGGGGATGGAGCCGGCCGCCGCGCTGCCCCCGGGCCCGCGCCCCGCGCCGCCCCTCGGGGGCCCGGGCCCGCTGGGCGAGTTCCTGCCGCCCCCCGAGTGCCCGGTGTTCGAGCCCAGCTGGGAGGAGTTCGCGGACCCCTTCGCCTTCATCCACAAGATCCGGCCCATCGCCGAGCAGACCGGGATCTGCAAGGTGCGGCCGCCGCCGGTGAGTCACGCAGCGCCCGGGGACGCGCGGCGCCCGGAGGACCGCGGCGCGGGGGGCGGGCGCCCCGCAGGCCTCGCCAAGTTCGCGGCCGCCGGGAGGCCCGGAGCGGAGGCCGCGCGCGGCGAGGCCGGGAGCCTCCCTCGGGGGTGGGACGGGGGGCTCGGCGGGGCGCCCCGGCTTGGGGCTGGGCCTCGGGGAGCGGGCGTCTCCGCGGCGGCGGCGGGGGCGGCGCGGGCGCGCAGGAGGCGACGGCGGCTTCGCCCGCGGGGTGCGGGGCGCGGGGCGCGCGGGGCGCGGCGGGGGCCTCCGAGTTGTGCTGGAGGAAAGTTTTCAATATGGCGGCGGGAGCCCCTGGTCCTTTGTGTGGCGGCGGCGGCGGCGGCCCGGGGCGGCCTCACCTGGGCGCCCCACCCTCCGGGCCGGGGCGCCCCTCAGCCGGGCCGCCCGCGGCCTCCGGGGCCCCCCGCGCCGCGGTGGAGGAGGGGCGGCGCGCGCGGGCCCGGCCCGGAGCGGACGCGCTTCGGGGGGCGCCAGAGTCCGGGGGCCGCTATGGGCGCGGGGGCCCCCCGGGCGCGCGAGCGCCTCCTTCGCGGGGACCCCGGCTCCGCTCGCGGGGAGGCCGCGCCGATGTCAGCGCCCCGGCCGCCCCAGGCGCCCCTGGAGCCGTGGTGAGGGGCGCGGGGGGCTGGGCTTGGAACGCGGCCCCAACGGTCCCAACGGCCCCGGGGCCCCCCGCCGGGCCCTGGCGGCCCCCACCCCGCGGTCCGCCCTGGATGCGCTGCGGCCCCCCTGGGTTTTCGCCCGGCTCTCGGGAGGCCCGGAGTTGGGGGCGGCCTGGAGGCCGGTTGGCCGGCCCGGGGCGGTTGGAAGGGGTTTAACCGCCCTCCCTGCTGTTGGAGAAGCGGCTCCCACGCTGCTCCCCCCGCGCCCCAAGGGGAAGAACGGCCCCCTCCCACCCCCTCGCCCTTAAACTTGCTCTTTGTAATGACATCTTGAGTGGCAGGGGTTGTGGACGTTAGCATTCTCCTTTGGAAAAGCTGTTTTGAGGGAGACTCCTTGAATTAAGGCTTTGCTACCCCCAACTTCTCCACCCCCCCCCAAGTTAAAAATCACAGACACCATATTTTAGTTTTTCTTGGACAACTTTGAAAATGCAGATGAAGTAACTGCCTCAGAAAATAACTGCCCGGCTACCAGTGAGGGAAATAGCTGAGAGCAGACACGTTTCTCCCTGCGAAGTGGACAAGGTTGATTATTGTTACTTAAGGAAGTGCGTTTCCCTGCGAGCCGAGAGGCCTGCAGAAGTTACACCGGGGCTGGGCAGAGCCAAGGGTTTTGCTTCTCCAAGAAGAGGTCGTTTCAAACGTGGAACAGTTTAGCTCTATGTTCGCTGCTGGCAAGGATGCGGATGGATATTGGACATTGGCATGGGTGGAATTTTATTCCATTAATGAGAACTTGAGTAAGTTCTCAGTAACCAAAATGTGAGGAGTAGTTAGGTCCCTAGGAGTTGTCCTCCATGTTGGTATTGTGGTACACCAGGGCTGGGGTAAGCCTTTCCCTTGTTTTCTTTGCCTTTTATGCACCCCTCTCTCCCGAAATACAGTGTTGCTCTGGTGAGGTTTGGCTACCCATTTCCTCATCTAGGCTACCAGGTTAGTGGCAGTCTTTGGAAAATGTGCGATTGTCTTGCCTTTCCCCACTCTGAATGTGAGACAGACATCATGGCCACCATTTTGTATTGAGAGTACTATGCACTACAGCCTGAGGAGTGGGGTAAGGAAGAACATAATCTACAAACATAACCCGGGCTCTGTTTTGGAGACCTCCTTTGTGTGGAGGGGGCTTGCTTCCGCCTTTGTTTAGCAAACTTAGGCCAAAGGGAAAGAGTTTGGAAGTATTTGCTGTTGATGTAACCACAAAAAGGGAAATCTTTCCAGAAGTTGTAGCTCTTGAAGAGAGGGGGTCTTGGAACAAAGGCTTCTTAAGAGATGTAAACAGTCTTTGTTTTAGAAACTGTTTTGTTTTAGGAAAGCTGTGAACAAGTGGTTTCATGTAGTTGAAATATAGCAACAATAGCAAAAAAACAAAACAAAACACCCTTTTGGAGGTATGAAATATTTTCCATGGTGATAGCTTTATAATGCCTGTGTTTCCAGATGATTTTTGTTCAATGAGTTTTGGCACACCGATGGCTATACTAAAAGGGGAATTGGGGGTTTGGTACTTGTCAGTGGGGAAGGGGGAGAATTATAAAGCATTTCTGTTCCTTTTGTTCTTATCTTTGTATCTTTAGTTAATGGTACTTACATAGCTTCAGTTTATAGCTGCTTTCATATAAGAGTCCTAAACTGCTTGGCTTGTGAAAACTTAGGATGTTTATATTACTTTGCATTTGGGTGCATAGGGGTTCACAGAAATTTGTGAAAATATAGTAAGTTAAATGTGACAAAAATGATGAGTCAAAACTCTACTTAAGACTAAAGTGAGTAATAAACCTTTGTTTCAAATTACATCAATTATATAGGATAAGCAGGCTTGTTTTCTGAGTTGAGACCTTTCTAAACTTACAATTAGTCTGGATTCTGCTTGTGCAAATTTGAATATCCTCCTTGATGCTACTTAGATGTTTGTTAAGGACAAATATTTTCCATATCATATTGTGGTTTTTGGAGATGATTAATTTTAGGGATGTAACTATTAAACAACAACAACAACAAAGTTGGCTACTCAGTGAATACTTTTTCTAATCTCTCAGTTTGGTAGGAATATATTGGATGGCATTACTAACTTGTCTTCGAGCATCTAACATTTGGCCACACATACGCAGATTCTATAAATTTCTTCTCTGGCAACCTCCAAAAGTGAGAGATTTAAATCAAACCGCAGATGGCATAATAGAGACATTTTTTTTTCTAGCTTTACCTTTCTATGGTCACTAGTTTGATTCCTTCATATTAATTAATTAATGTTTGTTTATTTGTGGTACTAGGGGGCTGAACTCAGGGCCTTGTGCATACTTTGCAGGTGGTCTACCACTAAAACTGCACCCCATCCCCTTTTTATTTTTATCTCGAGACAGGGACTTGATAATTATACAGGCTGCCTGTGGTGGCCTCGACCTTGCAATCCTTCTGCCTCTGACTCCCAAATCGATGGGATTACAGGCCTGAGTCACTACACCCAGTGATCCCTTCACCAAAAGTGTAAAACTGATTTGTTTTAATCTGGTCAGCATCTTGGAGCTGATTGGTTCCACCCTTAGAGAACAAGGAGGAATTTAAGTATACAGTTCTTTCTATGGAGGACATGTTAATGATATGGGGCTCATTTATGCCTACTCCAGCCTATCATTCTCCCTAATTTTGGGTTTGACTTGACCTTACCCTTCAGTGTTATTTTCCCCAATATCTTTAGTGTCATGAGATCTTTCTCTAGGTGATTATTTTTTGGCCAGTTTAAACCTTTAACATTTGGAGAGGAGGTTTATTAACATCCAGGAGTACAGATTGTTGTTGTTAGGGGCCGTCGAGTCAGTGTCTGACTCATAGCGACCCTTATAGGGTTTTCAATGGCTGACTGTTTCGGTATTACCTTGGGAGTGGATTGCCAGGTCCTTCTCCCATTTTTGCGGTGCTGGGAATTGAACTCAGGACCTCAGAGACTGCAGCGTAGCACTCTACCAACTGAGCTAAATCCCAGCCCAGGAGGAGTACAGGAGGGACTTACAATTACTTTTAAAAATTGTTGTTACTGTTAGGTGCCATCAAGTTGGATCTGACTCAGCGACCCACATAGGGTTTTCAGTGCTGATTGTTTTGGGTTGTTTCGGGAGCGGATTGCCTCGTCCTTCTCCCGACTTTTAAACATAGCTTTATTGAAATACAACTCATTTATTGTACAGTTCATCAATTCAGGAGTTTTTAGTATTTTCACAGAGTTGGACAACCATCATCACGATATTAGAACACTTCCTTTCTCAGACAGCCCATGCTCACTGTAACTGCTTTTTTCCTTTCCTTTCCTTCCTCCTCCGTCCCCAGTACTGAGATTTGAACCCAGGGCTTCTTGTGCATGCTAGCCAAGGGCTCTACCACAGATCTGCACCCCTAATTAGTTCCTTTTTTAGTTTTTTGAGACAGGATCTCACTCTGTAGCCCAGGCTGTCCTGGCACCCACTGAGTAGAGCAGGCTGGCCTTGAACTTGTGTTGATCCTCCTGCCTCAGCTCCCGAGTCCTGGGATTGTAGGCGTGTGCCACCATGCTCAGATCCTTAGTCCACTTTTTTAAAATTTTGAGATAAGGTCTCGTTAAATTGGTCAGGCTGCCTCTGGCTTCAAACTTGGGATCCTCCTGCCTCAGCCTCAGGAGTCTCTAGGGTTACAGAGTTGCTGGGATTAAAGGCATGCACCATGGCACCTGGTTATTTTTGTTGTTGTTTTGTTTTTTTGAGATCTGTGTGGCTTTTGAGACCCTCCTACTTTAGTCTCAGCTGGGATTACAGGTGTGTACCATGCCGCCCAGCCTCTGTGCCTGCTTTTTAAAAGATAAATTAGGACTCCATTGCTTGGAAGAAAAACTTGTTTGGAGTTTGTATTAAGTCCTGCAGTTCCAGGTCACAAGCAGCTGCCTTAAAGCAAAGCAGAAACATTTTTATTTTTTGTAGTCTTTGACAGGGTAGTTATCTCAGTTTGACTTCCCAGTGGTAAATAGGATACACTAGGAACCAAGAATATTGCCATCTAGTTGTTCCTCTTAGAAAACCAGTCAACAAAATTAATAGACTTTTACAATGGAATGTGAGCGATATTGCAAACACATGAGTCAACTAAAGATTCTTGTCCCCGCTCCCACTGGAAAAATTTCCTATGACTGTAGGATATGATTTTAAACATGCAATCTAAAAATTTTTTTTTTTCTTTTGTGGTACTGGGGGTTGAACCCAGGGCCTCCACGCCTGCATGCTTTGCAAGTGCTGGACCACTGAGCTGCGCCCCTAGCCCAATTTTTTTACTTTTTGAGACAGGGTCTCTCTAAATTATGCAGACTGCCTCTGGTCTCGAACTTGCGATCCTCCTGCCTCCGCCTCCCGAGCCGCTGGGATTACAGGCCTGTGCTGCCTCGCCTGGCAACAATCTAAACTATTTTAAAGAGCAAAATGAGTAGAGATCTACCTTTGAAAAGTGTTAATAAGTGTTCTTTATTAAAGGCAGTGTTTGAATGCTGTTGTTTAGAAACTGATACAAGAAAAAGAAATTGAGAAGGGCAGTACTTGGGGCTTGTACCTAAGGCCTGGCGCATACTTTGCAAGTGCTCTACCACTGAGCTGTACCTCAGCTTTTTTAAAATCTTGAAGCAAGGTCGTAATTACACAGGCTGCCTCTGACCTTGAACCTGGGATCCTCCCGCCTCCGCCTCCTGAGTCGCTGGGATTAGACGAGTGTGCCACCATATCTGGCGAAAAGAAAATAATTAACCCTTAATTTCTTTCTTTTGTCTCTAAGACGCTTAATTTTCTCTCTGATCAATTAGCCTAGACTTAGAGGACTTCCACTTGATAAGTTAGTTATGAACTTGTTTGTTTAATTTGGGGGACCATAACAAAGTCCAGAGTGTTTGGAATACTTGAATATAGACAGGCAGAAATCTGCCAGTGAGATGTTAAAAAAAAAAATCTATCTGATTAAAAAAAAATTTGAACCTGGTTTATGTGCTGTAATGGGATCTTTTTGCAGACTTGTGTCACCTCTTATTGTTGTCTTAATTGGGCCACATTAGCGCTGGCTATAGAAAAGGATGAGGGAACGCCTATGCGGCAAAATGAAAGTGCTAATTAGGTTCTTGGTGTTGGGTTCCTTGAAGCTTCTTCCCAAATGGCATGTGTAGGCCTTGAGAAACCAGTAGCCTGGGAAGAACTTGCTTGGGTCCTTGCACAGTACTTTCTGCTTGGTGTGTGTCAGAGTTGTTTGGGTTTTCTTCTAGGAGAATCAGGTATTCTCTGGAGAGTGTGTTTATATGCCTGTTTAAGGTGCAGAAGATTATTGCCAACCTCAAGAAAATTAGGTAGGATACATGTTAGAAACTGGAGGGCTGCCGCTTTGTGAAATTTCTAGTAAGCCTGGCTTCCTTGAAGAACCAGGGGCGTACTGAGGAGTCTTAGGGCTGAGTGGGGTCATACCTTGGGAAAGCCATATTCTTGGGCTACTGCCATTATCTTTTGACTTTTTAAAGTCTGAGGAACAAATAACTAACTGCATTTAAAAAATATGAATAGTGAGAAACTTGTTTATTTATTTATTTATTCTACACAGGGTCTCACTGTGTAGCCCAGGCTGTCTTTGAACTTCTGATCCTTCGGCCTCAGCCTCTCTAGTACTGGGATTATAGAGGCATGTGCCACCATGCCTGGCTTTATTTTTTATTTTAAATTTTCAAATTCTTTATTTTATTTTATTTGTTTTTGAGACAAGATCTTGCTATGTGTCCTGGGCTGGCCTTGATTCACTATGTAGCCCAGGCTGGCCTTGAGCTTGTAATCCTCCTGCCTCTGCCTCCCACGTGCTGGATTATAGACCTGTAAGACTGCAGCCAGCTGAGAGACTTGTTTCAGACATGACAATTGTAAACAACCTAACAGGGATTTCCTAAGCATTCATTGACAGTGATCTAGTATGGGATCGTGGGATTAAAGAGAAAAATAAGATGATCCTTGCATGTTTCTAACAGTTCTTCCAAAAATGCTCTTTTTTTCCCCTTGCCATTAACTATTAGATGGGTGTTTGTTCATTTGTTTTTGAGGTACTAGCGGTTTTCCAGAGCTCCAAATGTGCTTTGCTAGCACACTAGCTCTCAGCTGCCCGCCCTGCCCATTTTTTACTTTTTACCTTGAGATAGAGTATGTTTGGAACAAACGCGAGATTTGACTAAATACATTCTTTTAGGTTCTTTCCCCCCACTATGGTTTACGTTATTTTTATTTTTTATTTTTTTATGTTTTTGTAGAGACAGTTTTGCTAGGTTGCCCAAGCTGTCCTTAAACTCCTAGGCTCAAATGACCGTCCTGCCTCAGCCTTAGGCGTAGGTGGCTCTAGAGGTGCCCACTACTCACCCAGCTTAAACATTCAAATCTTTAATGACAGGCCTCCTAAAGCACTACTGGCCACACACCATTACACCCTACCGTAGTCCTCTCTCCTTTTTTTGCGGTGCTGGCCTGGCGGGCTGAACCTAGAGCCTTTCTCATCCTTTGCCAGTGCTCTACCACTGAGCTGTGCTCCCAGCCTCCTTTTTATTTTTTATCTTCAAACAGTGTTTTGCTAAATTACACAGGTTCCCTTTGGCTTTGAACTTAAAATCCTGCTTCTCAGGTCCCTGGGATTATAGGCATGCACCACTGCATCTGGCTAGTCATCTCATTTTTTTAAAATCATTTTTTTAGGTAGCAGGGGAGGTGAACATGAGCAATATACAATGATATGTATGTATGGGAATGCCATAATGAAGCCCGTTAGGTTGTACATTAACTGAAAATTACTTTAAAAATGTAAACAAATAAAAAATAAATAAAGTCCTTAAAACAATTAAGCTTTTTAAATAGAGATAAAGACTAATTGCTTTGTTCTTCCAGAGATATTACTACCAAGATATAAATTTTAAAAATATATATTATAAAAAATTTGAAACATACTCAAGTATAGAAAATAGTCCCCTTAGCTATTTTTCTGGCTACGAGAACAGAAAGAGATTAGCGGCATTGGAGTTGAGAGAGAACTAATGACCTTCCGTTGTATAAAACGACTGACGTTGGTTTTTGTCTTTTCGGGTTATGGGTGACATTTGGGCAATTAAAAGTGAGCTTTCAAACCAGACGCCTGTAATCCTAGCAACTGGGGAGGCGCAGGCAGGAGGATCTCAAGTTCAAGACCAGAGGCAGCTTGCATAATTTAGCGAGACTTTGTCTCAAAATAAAAAGTAAAACATGGGCTGGGGGGTACAGCTCAGTGGTACAGCACTTGCAAAGCGTGTGAGTGCGAGGCCCTGGGTTCAACCCCCAAGTACTGCAAAAAAGAAAAAAGGAAAGGAAAAAGTGAGCCCTCTAGCTTTTAGTGAGTGATGGCCACTTTGCCCAATCACCGTGGGGATTGTATCTCAGTTTTAACCAGTGGCCTTGTTGCTTTGTTGCGTATTTTTTGGAACCTGTGAAGAAATGTGACCAGCTTCAGGCCAACTCTTGGTACTTAGAGGCGTGGGACTGGGTGGTGGGTGAGGGCTTTCCTGCTAGCATCCTTCCATACCCTGCTACCCACCCATTTTCCTATCGGACAGCTTTTGTCTCAACTTTCCTATCTTAGGGGGCCTCTCGTCAGGGAGGGATTCCGCCTGAGGGAACAGAGTTGGGAGTCAGAAATAATCAAGAAGCAGAACGCAGTCCCTTTCTGGAAAAAGAGTTTGAGGGAAAGAGAGCGGAGTCCAGAGAGTTGCTGGGTGGATTCTTGTTGTTGTTGTTAGGTGCCGTCAAGTCGTATCCGACTCATAGTGACCCTCATAGGGTTTTCAATGGCAGATTGTTTGGGGATTGCCTTGGGAGTGGGTTACCAGGCCCTTCTCCCATTTTTACAGGGCTGGGAATCAAAGGGACGTCAGAGACAGTAGAGCGGTGCTCTACCAATTGAGCTAAATCCCAGCCCTGGGTGGGTTCTTAGGCTCCCTTTTTTGTGCAGAATGGTAGTTTGACTTCCAGCATTGATGCTGTTTCTGTTTCAGCAGAATTGCTAATTAACATTGGATACTAAATAGTTTCTTTAAAATGAGTAATTTACAAATTGGGTCGTATGTCAGGCATGGTGGTGCGCGCCTGTGTGGAATCCCAGTCCTCAGGGAGCTGAAGGGAGGCCAGTCTCCCTTCCATAGCGAGAACCTGTCTCACACCATCACCCCACCTGTCAAAAAAAAGAGGCAATAAAAATGAGGTCTTTGAAGACATTTTCTTCTGCTGATCTCTTAAAATCTAAGGGCTTGTCCCACCTAAGTTAATTTCATTTCTTAGATGGAGGTGCTACCAGGCAGAAGATTGCATAATGGTTGACCTTTTAGAACTCCTTGATTTCATTTTCCTTGATAATCTCTTGTAAAGTGCTGTAAAATGTAAGGGATATTTAACAGGGATAAAAATTAGTTATCAAGAGTACTTTTGTGTATACTTGTATTCCTTTATTATGTCCAGGAGGACTGCACGGGTATTGTTTATAGATTTTTTCCCCCTTTCAGTACTAGAGGGTTAAACTGAGGGCTTTGCACATTCCAGGCACCCCCAGACCCTTTTGTATTTTGTCTCTTGAGACTGGGTCTTGCTTCTTGCCTCAAACTTGCAATCCTCCTGCCTCTGCCTCCTGTTACAGGCACGTATTATGGTGCTCAGCTCTGTTTCTAGATTTTAAAAAACAAACTGTGTCGAGTTTTGAATCTTAATTCCATCATGACCTTGGACAGAGTTGATTTACCTCAACATATGCCTTCTCTTCTTCTGTAAGGGGATCTGACACTGACCTAGGGCTGCTGTCTAGATTAATTAGTTGATGGATTACAAGGAGCTTAAATCTCAAAGCTGTATTTGGCCATTGCTAAGAAGAGTCTGGGGGACAGATTTAGTGAGACAAAGGTTAGTGCCAAGTACACTTCCCTCATTTTCTCTTACAGTGAAGGGATTTTTTGAAAAAGCGAAACTTGAAAAGACAAGCCTGGCACCCTGCTAGAATAGAGCAGGGTGCAGTGGCACATACTCTAATCCCAGGGTGCAGGTGGCTGAGGCCGGATAATAGAGAGTTGGAGGCTGGCCTGGCTTGTATAGCGAGACTCTTGACTCAAAAAAGAAAACAAAACTATAATGTGTAGAGTGTAATCCTAGAATGTAGAGAATGTATAGATAAGGATTACATTCTGCTGCTTTATTTAATTAAATTAATTAATTTATTTTTAAGACAGGGTCTCACTGTGTCACCCTGGCTAACCTTGAACTTTCATTATCCTCCCAAGGGCTGGGAATTACAGGCATGCGCCACCAGGCCCAGCTCTTTCTGTTATTTTAGATGTTTTTCTATACCTGGATCTTTTTTAAAAAGTGAGACTAAATATTTTTTTTAGGTACAAGTATTACAATTTATTGTAGAAAATTTGCAGGTGCATACAGGGATTTGTACTTGGTGAGCTTTGTGTTAAGTTTTTATGTTGTTGTTGTTAGGTGCCGTCGAGTCGGGATCCGACTCATAGCGATCGTAGGGTTTTCAATGGTAACTGTTTCGGGATTGCCTTGGGAGTGGATTGCCAGGCCCTCCTCCCACTTTTGAGGTGCTGGGAATTGAACTCAAGACCTCAGAGACTGCAGTGCAGTGCTCTACCAATTGAGCTAAATCCCAGCCCAGAAGTTTTTATAGTTATTCTCATTTCTTTGGGTATGGGGTGACGGATGCTGTAGAAGCCAGACAAATGGAAGGGGACTGTATGTATCCAGCAAATAATTTAAATAGTCCCAATTCACACCTGACAGGGTGGATCAGTAGGCTGAGTCTGTAATATTTCTGTGGTTACCCCACTTGTAAAGTGTGGGGAAAAATAAAAGAGGTGGCAGGAAAAAGTTTGCTTTGGTCTTTAAAAAGAAGCATAAGGACAGAGCCACATTATAGTTTATTTACTAACAATTAGACAAATGGCCTTTTAAAAATGAGGCTAATTAGAACTCATGTCATTATAAAAAAAAAACTTGAATTCTCTAAACCTTATAACATCACCTCTTAGGTATGTATGTTGTGGTTGTTAGGTGCTGTCAGGTTGAGTCTGACTCATAGCGACGCTGTGTGCAACAGAACAGAGCACTCGTGACACTGTGCCATGCCTTGCATTGTCAGTGCCTCTGTGCTATTCATAGGATTTTCAATGGCTGATTGTTTCGGGAGTATTTTCTGGGAGTGGGCTGCCAGGTCCTTCTCCCAAGTATACATGTACACACACATGCACATACACAGACAGACAGACAGACAGACAGACACACACACACAGAGAGATACATACACACACGTTAGGTTTCCACTGTGATTTTAATGATGCTTTTGTGTGTATCCTGTATCAAGCAGTTTAACCAAATGCTTTCCGTTGTTGTTAGATGCTGTCGAGTCGGGGCCGACCCATAGTGACCCTATATCCTAAGTTTGAAGTCTTCAGATGTTATGTATTTTAAGTTAGGAACAGACAGCAAGGCTGATATTTATTTCTCTTCCCAGCTAAGCTCTTTGTGTGATCCCAGGCAGATTTTTATGCATTTCTGAGCTAATTTTTGCCATCTCTCCAGCTTGACCAAGTTGTAGTCCTGGAGGTGGAACCAAAGGCCTGAAGCGTGCTAGGCAAGTGCCCCACTATTGAGCTGCACCTCCAGCCCTTCTCAAAAATATTTTTTATCCTGAGACCAAGTCTCGCTAAGTGGCACAGGCTGTCTCTGGCCTCAAACTCTCGATCCTCCTGCCTCAGCCTTGAGTTGCTAAGATTATAGGCGTGTGCCGTGGTGGCTAGTGGCTCAACCAGATTGTAATGTTCAGAGAACTAACGTTGAAACCTAGTGTGTTTTGAGCCCTTGGTTGGAGCTTTGTATTAAACACGTATTCAGGTGAGACGTTACCATATACTACAGGCCGCAGACACTGAAACTTTACCATTTACCTTAATCATGTAATTCCAGAAACAAAAAGCAAATCCTGGTCAAACCCATATAATTACAAGGTCCTTAAGGTATGATCCTCCCAGTTCTCTGTGTGGGCACACCAGCTCATCATTTGGTGATATTTAAACCAGATGGCAATGTCTTGTTCTTGCCAGGCTTTCACTTGGAGGAAAGAGTCGGAGAGAGTGGGCACTCTTAGGGTTTGTACTCCAGTACCTTTTATTGGTGGTGGAGAGTGCGAGGAGGTAGAGAATAAGAGAGACATATACAGAATTTTTTGGCATAGAGCCTCCACTTTATGAAATTGGAGGTATTTAAGCTTTCCCACTCTCAGAGAGGCTCTTATCCAACACTGTGCATTTTGGACAAATTGAGAGCAGCCACCAGATTTTCCAGTGGGAAGTTGGATTCAGGGATTTGTGGAGGGTGTGGGTTTGGGGTTTTTAAAAATTGCACTTGATGGCAGTCCATTCCTCTTGGTTCTTCTGTAACTATTTTTTTTCATTGTTAATCTTACGCGTTTTTCCATTTTCCATTTGTAAAATATGTCTTTGACTTATGGATAATCACTCATATTTTTTTGAAGGGAACAGGGTCTAGGATTTGATTATAGATTCTAAAATAAATTTTTCAGGGTGGTATTAGGTAGCTAAGAGCTGAAAACTTTAAGAGAATAGGAGTTCGTGGAAAGAATCCTTACGGCAGGGGGGCGTGGTCTGTTACTCACATGTCACCTTTGAGCTCTTACTCTTAGGAAGAGCATCACGGGTGTCTATGCCTTATTCTGTTAATCTGCCTGAAAAACGAGGTGATGCTGGCCTCTCTTTACATGTTGAGGCCCGAAGAGGTGGGTAAGCTTGCCACCCTGCAGTTCCTAAGGTCGGTGCCCTTATGGGCTATTTATGTTGCCTTTTATACTACATGACCCTAGTGATGATACAGTTGTGGCTTTATGATAGGCTGATGGGGAATAAGTAGTGGTATTATTGTTGCTTATATACTTTCCAACCTGGCAGCCTACCTTTTTTCTGATAACTAGGGTTGGAGGGGCTTTGGAGGTGGGGTGGAGAATGGAGGGAGGCAACTGCCTGGGAGGTCTGGGGAGGCTTGGTGTGACCTGAACACGGGTAGGGTTGGGAAATGACATAGGAGTGTAGAATGAGGAGATGGATCATGACAGTCCCCAGAATGTCCCCATTAAGGAAAGAAGAGGATTGGGTTGGAAGCCCCAGGAAATGTGGCGCTGGGAAGCCAAGGAGAAAAAAGCAGGCTTGTTGATGGTATTTCAGATGTGGTGACTTCATGGGGCTGGGTGTCTTAAGCCTTAACTCTAGACAGCACTGCAAAGCCCTTCTATTTTGTATGTTTTGTCTCACTGTGTAACCTAGGCTGGCCTCAACCCACAGTGCTGCCTCGGCCTCCCCAGTGCGGGGATCACAGGCGTGTGCCACTGCACCTGGCCGGGCTCCTCTACGTGGAACCTGGGAAGGTAGATAATTGCAGTTTTTATAGAGGGCGTTCCATCGATGATAGCAGGCAGCCGTTCAAAGGAAGACCAGCTTATCTTTTGCAGCTTCCTCATTTTAGGCTAAAGTGTGTGGTCTTTCAGATCAAACTTATTTTGAAAAGTAACAATAAATGTGAAAGATACAAAGCAGTTGATAATGCTGAGTACTACAATAACAGCATGGCTTGAGATGTCATAGGGTAAGTGTAAGACCTCTAGAGGTCAAGGCCTACTTATTTACCACCTTCAGTTGAACATGCTGTGTGTGAGTACATCCTTTTCTGTTTCAAACAGGGGATCTAGCTGGGGTGGCGGCGGACGCCTGAAATCCCAGCACTCGTGAGGCTGAAGCAGAATCTTGAGTTCTGGACCAGAGGCAGCCTGTGCAACTTAGTGATACCTTGTCTCAAAAGAAAAAGTAAAAATGGCATAGGGGTGCAGTCCAGTGGGGATGTGCTTGCAAAGTGTGTACGAGGCCCTGGGTTTACCCTCAAGTACTACCAAAAAATGGGGAGGGTACCTGAACTAGTTCCCTCTAGCCCTTTTATAAAGTTGCTCATTCCACTAATTTGGGGCTCTGCCCTCATGATTCAATCACCTCTCAAAGGCCTCGCCTCTCAGTACTGTCACATCAGTGATTCAGTTTGAACACATGAGTGCTGGCTGGGAGGGGCATAGACATTGAAACCATAGTAGTCAGAATTATAATATATTGCCTAGACTGGCTATTTACCTTGTGTAAATTTTAAATGAGTGGGGTCAACTGAGCAATTTCCTAGCCATTTCAAGGTCAAGGTCAGTCTTTTCAGGTGTGGCTATTAGGGATCATACCTGTGCTACCTAATATTTCCACCTCTTTTTTTTTCCTTTGGTGCTGGAAGTTGAACCCAGCACTTCATGCATACTTTTTGCAAGTGCTCTACCACCACGCCACGCTCCCACCCCATTTTTTACTTTTTGTTTTGAGATAGGGTCTTGCCGAGTTCTGCAGGCTGCCTTGGGAGAGTGTGCCACCGCACTGGCCCTTTCCACTTTCAGTGTGAGGTTTACATTTAGAGTATCTTAATTGTGGCAAGTGTCTGCTACATATTATCATCTAGTGAAATATATAGCTTACTGTTTATCCTTTTTTTTTTTAAATACAGTTGCAAATGTGTCTGGATGAGGCATCAGCACAACAAAGATTTCACAGCCTTTTACTATACTCTCTGAGGCTCAGGATTATTTTATTTTACTTTATTTATGACTTGATTTTTTGAGATGGTGTCTTGCTGTGTAGTCCAGGCTGCCCTGGACTTGACTCCTCCTGCTCCGGCCTCCTGCGTGTGCCACTGCCCCTGGTCTGGTTGATTTCTCTTCTCCCTGTTGGCTGGTCCTCTAGGAGGGCGGAGTTGGTAAGGGACCAAAGGTAGAGCACGTGCTTACCTCGTAAGGCAGCCTTCACGTTAGGGTGTGCGATGTTTAACTTTCCCTCCCCTGGGTGCCCAGGGAGGTGTGGGTGTTGCTCAGGGAAGGCTGAAGGGGCAAGGTCCAAAGCTGTTTCCTAAACCCTTTTAAACCCTTTTCCCTCTGAGAAGCAAATTCAGTTTTTGGGATCTTTCTGGTCTTTCTTAACCTTGGCAGCATGAGTTTTCTGCCAGATCACATTTTTTCCTCCTCAGGATCCGCATGGGAGACAACAGAAGCAGAACTACTTGCTGACTTGTGGCTGCTTCACGCAATGTGGCCTGGGTGGGCCCACTACACCGAGGCAGGGGAGAAGGAGCTGAAGTGTCTTCTGGTCTCCCATCTGTCAGTGACCTGAAAGAAACAATGCTTTCTTGTTAACTTTTTGAGATAAGCCCCCATCTTGATGCAGCCCATTTGATTGGAAGATGACTTGTTCTAGGGATTTAGTTAGCTTTCTTGGAATCCTTCTTGGTGAATTTTTAAGAGCATGTTTCTATTATAGGCTTTGGGGACACCCCAGTGGGCAACTCTGGGAGACTTCTGTTGGGAAGTTTTGGGAGAGTAAGAAGGTCTCCATTGTGGTCCATTAGCTCCCTCACTGCATTGTTTGTAAACAACAGGATGCTTTGCTGGTTTCTATAAAGTGGCCTGGCAGGAAACCATAAATTCTTTGAGGTTTGGGAAGCAAGATCCATGAGAGGGCCATTTTATATTTTTTCCGGTTTTGACAATAAATTCAAGGGCATTTAGAGGACCTGCAAATATAGATTATTGTGGCCAGATTATGCTGGGGATTGAGCACCGAGCCTTCTTGCTCATGGCAGGCAAGCACTGTACCACGGAGCTCTACCCTCAGCTCAACTGCCGAGTTTATTAAAAGTGAGGAAAAAGGAATGTAATGGGACTAGTGCTTTTTAAGTAAAGACCGTGGCCCTTTTATTACAACTTTATTTACTAATATATGATCCACAGAAATGATGTTTTCCCTTCCCAAAGATTAAATATAAAGAAACTGTGAAGCAAGTTCTTCAAAACTAATGGCTTGCTGGGTGTGGTGGCACACGTCTGTAATCCCAGCACTGATGGAAGGTGGAGACGAAACGGATTTGGGAGTTTGAGGCCTGTGTGGGCTACATAGAAAGATTATCTCAAAACAGAAACTACAACAAACAAACAAAACCAAGGGGAGAAAAAGGAAATAGATTGTTGTTAATGGATGGCAAAACACTTGAAGAAGCTGATTTTTTAAATTCAAATGGACAGAGTTCTTTGGAAGGACAGGTTAGATGGGGTGGCCTCTAGGGTGTCCAGTAGGGTATCAAGATGTCAACTGAGGACCCTTTCAGTGGCCTCAGGAAACCGTCTCCTTTTCAACTAAATATCTATGGAGGCCAGGTCTTCTTCATATACTTTTAGCCCAACTAATATACTGCAACCGATTGCAGAAGAAATAAAAACCTAGCATATTTTCATTATGCTAGAAATTAGATATGCAAAGTATTTATAAAATAAAAAAATACGTTATTCAAGATTAAATTAAAACTGTCCATTGTAATTTCTAACGTGATAAAAGTCAGTAGAGATTGCCCACATAAATTAACATTCTTTGAGGTCTTCAATTTTAAGGATTGAAAGGGGACCCCAAACTCCCAAATTTGAGTTGTTGCAGTAGTAGAAAAGGGAAGATTGCTTCTGCAAAATAAGAATAAATCTAGAATCTATGAGAAAGTGGCATAAGTCTTTTTCTGTTTGTATTTGTGCTCATCCTTTGGAGGATGAGCACAAACCCATTACAAAACCAATAGAGGGTTTAATAAAAACTTCAATTATTCTTAATCTATCTTTTGTGTCTGTGAATTGAAATCAAACAATATCCCCGTATAACCAATAACAAGTGAAATATCAAAGTAGGCTTCTTTGGTTATTGTATCATTTTTTTTAAGTCTTCAAAACTGTATAGGAAGCTGGTATGTTTTTACTTTCTACTTTGTTCTTTTCATTGCTTTGGGAATGAACCCAGTACCTTGCACATGTAAGGCAGACGTTCTACCCCTGAGCTACATCTGCAGTCCTTATTTTGCCTTTGAGAGCTCTCTATCAGGGTCAGAAGAGTGTGAAACATAAAACATAAAAATTGATCTAAATGATCTTTTTCAGTAGTCTTTTAAGAACAGCTTCAGATTTATGGGAAAATTGATAAACCAGCACAGAGTTCCCATATACCCTACCATCATCGAGTTCCCTCTTTATTAACATCTTTCTTTAGTATGACACGCTTATTGTAATTGTTGTTGTTGTTGTTAGGTGCTGTCGAGTTGTGTCCGACTCATAGTGACCCTCATAGGGTTTTCAATGGCAGATTGTTTCAGGATTACCTTGGGAGTGGGTTGCCACATCCTTCTCCCATTTTTGCAGTGCTGGGAATCGAACTCAGGACCTCAGAGACTGCAGAGCGTCGCTCTACCCACTGAGCTAAATCCCAGCCCTTATTATAATTAATGAACCAATATTATTGACTAAGTCTGTACTTTATTCTATTTCTGTTGTTGTTTTTATTTTTTTAACCCAGGGCCTTGCACATCCTTTGCAAGTTTTCTACCACTGGGCTGCACTCCCCACCCTTTTTTGTTTTTCCCCTTGAAACGAGGTCTTCCTAAATTATGTAGTGTGCCTCTGGCCTGGAGCCTGCCATCCTCCTGCCTCTACCTCCCAAGTCACAGGTATCACAGGTCTATACCACTGCGCCCATTTGGGACAGTTTATTTTTAATGTGACTGACCTCTGTTGCCCGGGTGAAAGCTGTAGATCCTCCTGGAAAGAGCCATGAACAGTTCTACATACAACTTAAAAGCCTCTGATTTCAGTTATATAAAAGTGGTGCCATAGTCAGGAAAGAAAATCTTCCAATTCTTTTTTTTTTTTTTTTTTTTTTTTTTTTTTTGCGAGAATGCTCACCAAAGAGGGGAGGTTTTAAACAGCCTTTGAACAAATGCTTAGCTAATTAAAGCTGGTTGGTGCCAGGCCTACCCCGAGGGAAGTAAGAAGCAATGGCGGAATAACCCACGTTATGTAATGTGTTTTATTCCCGTTTGGAAGACAGTGAATGCAGTTCTTCTAAAGCGGGTGGTGGTGGTTCTCTGTCGGGGCTCATACGTATTAACTCCACTTGCCCTTTGTGAGATAGATTTGTCATGGTTGTGATGTGCCAGGTTCTACCTTTTGCATTTGTTCAGGTGTTTTAAGAACATATTCCTAACCTAAAACCACTGACTTGATGCGAAAGTGGCCTTTTAAATTTTGTTTCAAATATGTATTTCTCAGTGCCTTTTAAAGGTGATGAACCTTGTCATCAACTGAAAGGATTAACTTGGCTTAAAATACTCACCAAAATAAATTTCTTTGTTCGTTGAAATTATGCACTGAGGTTTTGTGTTAATTTTGATAACCTAAAAGCTGTAAGAATATGGAATTAGAAAACTATTTTTATCTCTCCTGTTTTGGGGTTGAAATTCTATGACTGCATTTATTGTGATGACTGGGTTTCATAAAATATTTGCAGTTGAAAAAATGCTTTGGAGCTGGGCGCGGTGGCTCACGCGCCTGTAATCCCAGAGACTCGGGAGGCAGAGGCAGGAGGGTCACAAATTTGAGACCACAGGCAGTCTGTATAATTTAGTGAGACTTTGTCTCAAAATAAAAAGTAAAAAAATGGGCTGGGGGTACAGCTCAGTGGTACAGCACTGGCAAAGCATGCAAGTGTGAGGTCCTGGGTTCAACCCCCAGTAGTCCCAAATTTAAAAAATGCTTTGGTCCTTAATGTTCCATTTTGTAAACTAACAAAAATTGCTCTTGACACTGATTTTTAATTGGTTTGTCTGCAGGGAGTCAGAGAACCAACTTGTGTAGCTTCTTTTGAGAGAATACTTTGTCATTTTGCTGATTACCAGATCTCAAATTGACAGCCTCTCTATAATTAGAAAGATAAAGAGTATATTCTGATACACCAAATATAAGGATACTGTGAACAGCAGAGAAGCACTAACAATAGTGTTTTGCCTGTTGTATGTAGGGTCGCTATGAGTCGGATACCGACCTCACGACACCTAACAACAACAACAACAACAACAACAACAACAACATAGTCTGTCATCTCCGTCATCTCCCGAGTGAATTTTCATGGCATTTAAGAAAAATCTTAGACATCCTTTGAAAGTTATTCTCATAGTGATTGGTCTTGTCTTTGAAATATTTCAGTTAATTGTGTTTTAAGTTGTTGCCAGGTTAGGGCTGGGACTAAGGAAAATAAATGTTTACCTTATGTTCTCAGGCCTCTCTGAGGATTTTGAAGCTTCAGCTTCCTACTTAATTGCCTTCCCAAGGAATACATTTTTGTGTGCTAAGGAAAATAATTGAACTTTTAAATATATATTTCTTGTATTTTTTATTTTAAAAGAGTTATTTAAAAGGATTTATTTTAAAAGGGTTAAAGTAAACCGTTTAAAAGTTTTTAAAAGCAGTTGGGCGTGGTGTTACACGCCTGTAATCCAGCGATTTGGGAGGTCGAGGTAGGAGGATTGCAAGTTTGAGGCCAGAGAGCCTGCATAACTTAATGAGACCCTTACTTAAAATCAAAAATAATAAAAAAGGAGCTAGTGATAGAGTGCTCAGTGATAGAGTGCTTCCAAAGTGTGTGTGAGGCCCTAGGTTCAACCGCCTAGTAATGTCTAGAAGGAAGGAAGGGAGGGAAGTAGTTAATAAGTTAGTTTTAAAAGCAAAGGAAATTAAAATAAATCCCACCAGGGAATTTATGTATAGAACAGCTTGTAATCTATAAATTCTTACTACTTCTAGTTTGAATGGAAATGCTTTTTTTCTATGAGAAAAAGTGATTTATTTATGATCCATTTTATTGATGGGGCTAAAAGTTTTACTTTTGGTTAGATAACACGATATCCCTTTTAGATACTTAAGTATCAAATGGAACATTTTCACAGGGTTTCAAAGTGGGGTTCTTAATTGTTTATTTGGCTACCTAATTTGATAATTATTTTCTCTGTTTCAAGATTTCTACTTCTTAGGGCCTTTTGTTATGGTGTTTGTTTGTTTATTGGGTGCTGAAGATTGAGCCCAGGACCTCTCACTTGCTGGAGGAGTACTCTACTGCTGAGCTACAGCGCAAGCCCCACACATGCTTTCTTTGGACTCATGGCGCCATGGCGGTTCTTTGCAGAGGGTATCTAGGTTCCCTATGAGGTCCAAATGACATGCAGTTCTTTTATTGGACTATAGCTTTGCAACTGACAAGGTCCCCAGAGGGAATGTTTCTCTCGTTTTCTCTCATTCTTTGAAGCCAGAGGTGGAAACAAACTTGGCAGTGATCTATATAGTAATGAAAAGATGATCTTATGAAACTTTTTTTTTTTTTTTGTGGTTCTAGGGGTTGAACCCAGGGCTTCACGCTTGCATGCTTTGCAAGTGCTGGACCACTGAGCTGCACCCCCAGCCCTTTACTTTTTTGAGACAAGATCTCACTAAATTATGCAGACTGCTTCTGGTCTCGAACTTGTGGTCCTCCTGTCTCCTACCTCCCGAGCCACTGGGATTACAGGCATGTGCCACTGCCCCCAGCACTGGTGTGTATACTTTTAATCTTCATTAAGATGGGTAAAAGCAGTGATAAGCTATGTATTTCTTGAATTCTGAATGAGTTTGGGCACCAGCCTTATTGATTGGTCATTTTCCCCTGCTATTTCAATTTGCCTATTTTTCTGTAAGTTTATTAGACTTTCTTTCTAGCTTTCTTTCTCTCATTCTTCCTTTCCTTTTTTTTTTTTTTTTTTTGTTCAGTGCTGGGGCCTGAACCCAAGGCCTCCAGCATGCTTGGTTGGCACATTCTACACTCCTAACCTTTTTTCTCTTACTGATTGGTAAAAATCGAGCACTTGTAAATGCTACATACTACTCAGTATTATTATAATACCATACTAATCATATCTTCCTAACATAATATGGTAGTTAATTTCAGGCATGTGTTTTGTTGACTCTGGTTAAATTATTTTCTTAGACTACTTTTCTGCATATGAAATTGGGTAAAGGGTATGAACTTTCTTGAATTCATTCTCACAATCTGAAATAATGTTATTTAGTAAATACTATTTAATGTATTTGAGATGGTATTTGAAATGCATAAGAAAGCAAAATTACCTGTAATTCTCCCATGTCAATAATTAAAGCTCTATAGCACAGCATAACTTTTTTCTTTCTTTGCTTTTTTCATTGTGTTAAAATATTAGGATGCCCGTAATGTGAAATTGTCATTGTCATTTTTAAGTGTATTGTTAGATTGGCACTGAATACATTTACATTGTTGTGCAACCATGACCACTGTCAATCTCCAGGCTTTTCATTATCCCAAACTGAAACTGATTAGAAAGCTGTACACTTTCAACTGTCCCTCTATTGTGGACATTCGTTTCTCGTTTCCCCCACCTTTAGGTGACAATACATAGAGATTTTCCTACTTGTTTGATTATTTCCTTGTGATGGCAGTTCTGCGGTGATGGGGGATTCTCTAGAGAACACAAATGTATGTGAATAGACATATGAGGAATGATTTTCAAAATTGGTTTTAGATGTCATTTCCTCCTCTTCCCACTACAGAGCTTATCCTCAGCAAGGCACTATGGCAACATCCCTGTTATCCCAGCCATTTGGGAGGCTGAGGCAAGAGGATTACGAGTTCAAGGCCAGATGCAACCTGAGCAACTTGAGACCCTGTCTCAAAATAAAAAATAAAAAAGGGGCTTAGTGTGCAGCTCAGTGGTGGACGCTTCCCTAGCGAGCACAAGGCCTTAGGTTCACTCCTTAACACCACAAGAGAAGGAGGAAGAGGAAAAATTTAAAAATGTAGCATCAATTTTATAATAAAAGCTGATGTGACTAGATTAAATATAAAAATTTTTATAGATAGCTTTACATTTGGGCCGGAGGTTAGACTCAATGGTAGAGTGCTTGTCTCCCATGCACAAGGCCCTGGGTTTGATCCTCAACACAAAAACAAAAACAGAAACAAGGTGACTTGACATTCATATATCTGTTTTTATGGAGAGATACTTTTGTGGAAATATTATCGTTAGGTGCTGTCAAGTTGGATCTGACTCATAGTGATCCTGTGTACAACAGAACAAAACATTCCCCAACACTGTGCCATGCCAGGCCCCATGTCAGTGCTTCTCTGATATTCATAAGGTTTTCGATGGCTGATTGATTCAGGAGTGGGCTGATGGTCCTTCTCCCAAGCCTGAAGCACCCACCCAGTATTCCCAGGCAGTCTCCCATCCAAGGACTAACCAGGCCCGACCCTGCTTAGCCCCCGAGATCTGACAGGATTGGACACCAAGGTGGTATGGCTGTAGACTTCGTGGTAATAGAGAAGTCAGAATCTCCTTTGCCTAAATCAGTGACTGACTTTTCAACAGAAAATAAGGTTCAGGGGCATTGTTGGGGCCGGGTTCAGGGTGAAGGGACATGTCAGTCATTTGGGAAAAGGGGGTTCATACGTATTCTGCCGTTCTGATGGAAAACAGATTAAGAAAACTACCACATTATATTTTGTTTGGTTAAAAGACAAGTAGATAACCGTGGTTTTCATTTTAAAATAATTTTAAGTATCAAATAATTACAAATTCTTCTAATGAGTGCCTTTGCTCTCTCCTAGGATTGGCAGCCACCATTTGCATGTGATGTTGACAAACTTCACTTTACCCCACGGATCCAGAGACTGAATGAATTGGAGGTAATGTCCTCACCAGTATCTGGTTGTCTGTGTGCCAGAGGAGTCCCCTTGGAAGAGGTTCTGTCCAGGGGTTTTCGTGAAATGAAAATGTGGCCAGTAATTGAAAATCCTTGTAAAACAAATGACCGTAAGGGGGTTGTAGTGAACTACATTCCATTAAAAACACTGATTTTTGTCAGTTATTCTTTTGGCCTATTTTAATGCATATTAGTCATTGTACATTTAGATAATAATTGCTAGAATGTAGGTTTTTAAAAAAACCTTTGATATTCTCAAAGATTCTCTACTTTGAGAATCATAATAGAAAAGATTCTGTAGCCCCAGTTTTCTTCTCAGTGCATATCTTGGGTTTAATAACACTTTATTTAGTTTCCCCAGAGGAGAAAGGAACACAGCGTAGTCTCTCGAGGGCAGATAATATTTCTGCAGTTGTTATGCTATGGAAAGGCGAACTTGGAGGGTAAAAAAGACTTGGATATTGATAGCATAGAGACAGGTTGTTTACATTGAGGGTTTGCAAATAGAATTTTAATATTGAACCATATTTTGTTTTTCTACATTGAACCAAACAATTTTTAACTTAAATAGAAAACATGTCCAATGGAATTCTGTAGACATTGATGATAGTATTAATGTATGCACTTTTAAGGATTTCAATGTGTTTCTAGATTTCAAGTTGAAAATAGTAGGTACATACTAACTTGAAATCTTGGAGTAGAGTTGAAAACATCTGCACACTGATCTCAATACCTAAAGGGTCTGATTTATATTTTATAAAGTGAGGAAAGAAAAATGACTTGCAGTGGATAGTAGTAATTTAAAGGAATAACATTTAAGGAAATTTCCCTGTTTTTTCGTTACATTTAAATTATTGGGAATTGTTAAAATTGATGTAGAAATACCATTGTATATATTTTTTAGGTTTGTGTTTGAGCAAATAAAAAAATTTCTACTTTCAGGAAACAGACCTTTAAAATGTCCAATTATAAAAAGACTGACCTAGGCATATAGGAACTTACTTGTCATATTATCTTAAGCAATACAGTGAAATTGTGCTTATGGTATCTTCCCCCACCCTAGTACTGAGGAGTTGAACCCAAATCCTTCTGCATGCCAGGCAAGTGCTCTGCCACTAAGCTGCACCTTCTTTTTATTCTTTATTTTTAGGTAGGATCTCACTAAGCTGCACAGGTTGGCCTTGGCCTCGGACTTAATAATCCTCCTGCCTCCGTCTTCGGAGTCTCTAGGATTGATGACAGATGTGCACCCCAGTGCTGGAGCTATAGTGTCTTTAAATGAGGAGTTGGTCAGAGTCACTGCCTAGGTTATGGGAGGGTTTTCCTTTCTTGGCATGAAGTTAAGGCTTAAATAATGTTTTGTGAGTTAATATGTGATTATTTAACCAAGTTTATTTATTTATTTGGGCCTGCAACCGTAGCTCTGTGGCATCTGATCCTGTCTGATCTCAGAAGCTAATAAGCAGGGTCGGGTCTGGTTAGTGCTTGGATGGGAGACGGTCTGGGAACACTGGGTGCTGTAGGCTTGGGAGAAGGACCTAGCAACCCACTCCCACAAAACAGCCATTGAAAACCCTATGAATAGCAGAAAAGCAGTAACAATACTGTTTCACCTGTTATATGTAGAATCACTATGAGTTGGACTCCCCCTTGACAACCCCTAACAACACATTTGTTTGTTTGTTTGTTTGTTTATGAGTCAAGTTCTTGCTGTCTAGGCTGGGCCTAGGCTGTGCCTCAAACTCACCGGCCTTGGGCTTGTGATCCTCCTGCCTCAGCTTCCCAGGTGCTGGGATTGCAGGTGTGTGTCACCACGCCTGGCTACTTTTGGCTGCTTTTCTGATGAATTCAGAAAGTGGTATGTTGGACAGGTAGCTTTAAAATGAGCATGGAGAGGGTCAGGTACTATGGTGAAGGTCTGTGGTCTCGGTTATTTTGGAGGCTGAGGCAGGACAATTACTGGTTAATGTAGTGAGAACCTGTTTTATACTAGAGGGTTGAACTCCACCTCATGTATACTTTGCAAGTACTCTACCACTGAGCTAATTGCCAGCCTCTTTTTTATTTTTTTATCTTGAGACAGGGTGTTGCTAAGTTAGCCAGGCTGCCTCTGCAATTCTGCCTCTGCCTCCTGAGTCTCTGAGATTATAGACATGTGCCACTGTGCCTGGCTGAGAAATGATTTTTTTTTTTTTTTTTTTTGTGGTACTGGGGGTTGAACCCAGGGCCTTGCGTTTGCTTGCTTTGCAAGTGCTGTACACTGAGCTTCAGCCTCAGTCCATTTTTTGACTTTTTGAGACAGGGTCTCGCTAGGTTACACAGACTGCCTCTAGTCTCGAACTTGCCATCCTCCTGCCTCCGCCTCCCATGTTGCTGGGATTACAGGCATGTGCTACCATACCCTGCTTTGCGAACCTATTTTAAAGGAAAAAAAGAAAAGCAAGGTGAGGTTGAAACTTAGTTCTTTGTCATTTAGGCTCAAACTCGTGTAAAACTGAATTTCCTGGACCAGATTGCAAAGTACTGGGAGTTACAGGGAAGTACTCTGAAAATTCCACATGTGGAGCGGAAGATCTTGGATTTGTTTCAGCTAAATAAGGTAAAGGGCTAATGACCAACTTACTCATTAATAATACTTCTTTTCTTTTCTTTTTTTCTTTTTCTTTTTCTTTTCTTTTTGTTTCTTTTTCTTTTTCTCTTCTCTTTTCTTTTTTTCTCTTTTCTTTTCTGCAGTACGTAGGGGTTGAACCCAGGGCCTCACACATACTTTGCAAGTGCTCCATCACTGGGCTGCACCCGTAGCCCATTTTTTTTATCTGGAGACAGAGTCTAAGTTATGCCTCTGGCCTCAAACTTGCAATCCTCCCGCCTCTGTCTCCTGAGTTGCTGGGATTACAGGTATGTGCCACTGAGCCCAGCCTAATATTTCTAATAGAATGTGAATTCTCTTTACCTTTAAGAGAAACTTACTGCTTAAAATATGTAAAATGGGATTTTCAGTTTAGTTGAGTAATGAGGATCAGACTCTCATCTGTCCAGTCTGGATGCCTTATCTTGTAGAACATTTTGCTGTCAGTTGCTTTTCTCATTTTAAAACTTCACAATAATCCTGAAAACGATTCCTTCCCATTGTAGTAAAGATAAGGAAAGAAACTGAGCCTTGGGGAGATTTAAGAAATAAAAAAAAAGATAAAAAAGATTGACCAAGATGAAAAGCTTGAACCATAATTCAATTCCAGATTCCACCGAATCCTGCAGCCTCCATTCTTTCCACCAAACATGATGGCGTGCTTGCTGTGTCTTTGTTTATAGCAATATTAAGAGACACAGAGCAGAACAAAGTGCCAGGGCCCTTTCTTTAGTAGAGATTTAATTGTTAATCTAGTTCTTCTCAGATGACCGCTTTGGGGACCTGAAAAATAGCTTTGGGAGGGACAAAGTGTTTATAGACCATGCTGTCAAAGGATGCTTTCATTTTCTAGCTTAAAATTAATAGCACATGCATTTTTTCTTTTGACTTAGGAAATGTAGTTTTAAATGCTCACCACAGCTGGGGACACTTTATTCTTGGCCTCACACCTAGATATGAGGGAATTAGAAGTGATTTTCATGTAAGTATTTCTAATTTCTTTTGTTGATTTATTTTAACAGTTAGTTGCAGAAGAAGGTGGATTTGCAGTTGTTTGCAAAGATAGAAAGTGGACCAAAATCGCCACCAAGATGGGGTTTGCTCCCGGCAAAGCAGTGGGCTCTCACATCAGGGGGCATTACGAGCGAATCCTCAACCCCTACAACTTGTTCCTGTCTGGAGACAGTCTGCGGGTGAGTCTTGCTTGTTGTACGTTGCCTTTGAGGGGAATGAAAAGGCCATGCTCGCATTCGAATGATGTTGTTCGGAAGGCTGTGTTTTGTGAATGTTTCCTCCAGTATTTTTGTTCAGCTTTGAGAGCAGCCATATTTAGAAGTTTGTTTTTGGAATAAATAAGGTTGTAGAAGAAATGTCATTTTACTGCTAAAAGCTGAAATCTGTATTTACTTCAGTAGAGTTTTTTTTTTTTTTTTTTTTTTTTT
>VMDO01006072.1:36660-64751 GCA_007922755.1 Pedetes capensis | reverse complement strand
ATCTGTGATTCGGTGGGGTGGCCCACACCCACACTCAGGAGGCTGAAGCAGGAGGATTTTGAGTTTGAGGCCAGCCTGAACTATATATAGTGAGTTCCAGGTCAGCCTGGGTTACACAGTGAGACCCTGTCTCAAAAAAACAAAAAACCAACCAGCCAGCCAACCAAAAAATATAACCTGTGAAAGAAGCTGAACAACTTTGGTCTGCTAACTGAGATTCTTAAGGAGAGTTCCTTTTCCACTAGATTCTATCTAGTCATGCTTATTTCCACGCAAAAATGGTATTTGTGAAATTATTCAAATAAAAACATAATTAAACTAAAATGATATTATGTTGTTGTTGTTAGGTGCCTTTGAGTCGGTATCCGACTCATAGCGACCCTCATAGGGTTTTCAATGGCTGACTGCTTCGGGATTGCCTTGGGAATGGATTGCCAGGTCCTTCTCCCATTTTTTGCAGTGCTGGGAATTGAACTCAGGACCTCAGAGACTGCAGTGCAGTGCTCTACCAACTGAGCTAAATCCCAGCCCAATGATATTATAAGACCTTCCTATTTATTTCAAGGCCATGGTAGAAAGAAGTGTCATAATCCATTGTATCTTTTGAGTTATTCTAAAACTAGAGCAGTAAACCCTGTAATTTATAAATTGTTTCTGCCATGGAAAGGTAGATAATAACACAGTCTCTGAGGACAAACCAGTAATCAAAACCCCATGCTAATATTATAGACGCATACTATCTGTAATTCTTAACTTCTGTAGATTTTCATAGCATTTTGACTTTACTTTCTTCCTTTCTTGATTCCAGGTGAACTTTCTTGGACTTTCTTTTTTCCTCTTTTCTTTTTTTCTTTTTTCCCTCATACTTGGGGGTTCAACCCAGGGCCTCAGGCATGCTTTCCAAGTGCTCTACCACTGACCTGTACCCCCAGCCCATTTTTTACTTTTTGTTTTGAGACAGACTCTCACTAAGTTACACAGGCTGCCTGTGGCCTGAAATTGTCAATCCTCGATCCTCAATCCTCCTGCCTCTGCCTCCCAAGTTACTGGGATTATAACCATGAGCCACTGTGCCCTGCTTAACATTTTAACTTTTTTTTGTTGTTTTTTTTTTTTTCTTTTTTGGTGATACTGGAGGTTGAACCCAGGGCCTTGCACTTGCCTGCTTTTGCAAATGCTAAATGCTATACCACTGAGTTGCACCCTCAGCCCATTTTTTTACCCTTTTTTTTTTTTTTTTTAAGACAGGGTCTCACTAAATTACGCAGACTACCTCTGGTCTCAAACTTGTGATCCTCCTGCCTCTGCCACCTGAGTTGCTGGGATTATAAGGCATGAGCCACTGTGCCCGGCCCCAGCCCATGTTTTATTTTGAGTCAGGGTCTCACTAAGTTATGTAGGCTGCCTCTGGCCTTGAACTTGCAATTCTCCCATCTCAACTTCTGAGTCATTGGGATTTACAGGTGTGCACCACCATGCCTGGCTGTTTGGAACATTAAGGGACTTGCTTTGTGCCAAGCATATTCTAGTCACTGATGTATATCCATAATAGAAAGTTTAAAATCATGAAAGTATCATGAACATAAAATTACTCCTAATTTTCCACTCTCAAGCCTATTTTTATGCATATATACACAAATTAGTTTCATATGTGGTGTTATATCCTGGTAATTTTCTGTTTAACATCATGAGCATTTGCTATGTCATTGAATGGTTTTGAAGACATAGTTTCTAATGACTGTGACATTCCATTTGTTTTAAAGCAAGATCTTGATTTCATTTTTTTTCTTTTTTTTCTTTTCTTTTTTTTTGGGTGGTGCTGGTGACCAAACCATCCAGGTAACTATAACCCTATCCCTTATGCCCTATCCACCTTTTTCTCTTTTTACCTTTCTTTTCTTTTCTTTTCTTTTCCTTTTTTTTTTTTTTTTTGCGGTACTAGGGGGTTGAACCCAGGGCCTCGCGCTTGCATGCTCTGCAAGTGCTGGACTACCGAGCTGCACCCCCAGCCCATTTTTTTACTTTTATTTGAGACAGGGTCTCACTAAGTTACGCAGACTGCCTCTGGTCTCGAACCTGTGATCCTCCTGCCACTGCCTCCCAAGCCGCTAGGATTACAGGCGTGCGCCACCACGCCCGGCCTTCTTTTCTTTTCTTCTTTTCCCTCCCTCCCTCTCTTTCTCTCTTTCTTTCTTCTTTCTTTCCTTTCTTTCTTGTGTTTTGTGTTACCTAGAACTTGCTATGTAGGCAAAGCTTGTCTCTAACTTGTGATCCTCCTGCCTCAACCTCCTGAGTGAGGGGATCACAGGTGTATACCCCCAATCCTCGCCTCTATGCCTATTTCTGATTTTGAAGTTAGTTTTTAAGGGAAAGAAGAATTGGAAAACATACAGTGTTCTAGAAGAATGATGGTACAATATTGCAAAAGAATGGACTAGAGCTTCAGTTAAGTTTTGGGAAACTTGAGAAAGGGTGAGCGGTTATCTACTGCCGTAATGGAACACAAGCCTAGGTCTTGCATCACCATGTTTTCTACATGTCTGAAGGGATGGCTCTGTCTCTGAGGGATGATGTGATTATGATGTGATATTAATTACCTCTAATTCCTAGTTTCTCAAATGAAGGTTAAGAGTCTGCATGTGATAGCATCAGATATAAAACCAACATATCAGGTGTGTGTTTTGAATTATGATTTGGAACAAAATAACTCTTTTGTTTGAGAGAGAGTTTCACTGTGTAGCCCAGGCTGCCCTGGAACTCCTGTTTTGGTCTCGTGAGTGTAGGGAGTACAAGCCTGTGTCACCACACCCAGCTTTTACTTGTTTGTTCGTTCGTGTGTTTGTGTATTTACTTATTTACTTATTACAGTACTGGAAGGTTGAACCCAGGGCCTCTCACTTGCATGCTTTGTAAGCACTGTCCCACTGAGCTGTACCCACAGCCCATTTTTTTACTTTTTGAGACAGGGTCTTGCCAAATTACACAGACTGACTCTGGTCTCAAAGTTGCTATCGTCCTGCCTCTGCCTCCCAAGTCACTGAGATTACAGGTGTGTGCCACTGCACTTGGTGCATTTATTTATTTATTATTTTCCCCCTCAACTGGGGGTTGACCCCAGAGCTTTGAGAAAGTAGGACAAGTTCTCTACTGTACCCCAGTCCCTTTGTTTATTTTTCCTTTTGAGATAGAGTCATGCTCAGTTGCATAGGTTGCCTCCTGCTGGCATTGGGTCACCTGCCTCAGCCTCCTGAGTGCTGGGATTATAGGTATGCGCCACCGTGCCTGGCCTGTTGTGGCTTCCTGAAACCTGATGGGATATGGAAGCAATACTGTTCACCTGTTAAAATTTTTTTTGAGATGTAAAAAACTACACTAACTTATATATGCATGTGTGATTGGTATTTGCAGACTTGTCTTGGTATTGATTTAGATTTTTAAGAGGCAGATCTGTTATGTTAGCTTTATGATTGTGAAATGTACCTTGTAAGAATCCAGCAAAACTCTTGCAGATGAATTCTTTGAAGGAAGGGAAGTTCATCGTACAACTGTGTTTTATTTCTAGTGTCTGCAGAAGCCCAGCCTGACCGCAGACACGAAGGACAAGGAGTACAAGCCCCACGATATCCCCCAGAGGCAGTCGGTGCAGCCAGTGGAGACGTGCCCGCCAGCGCGCCGAGCCAAGCGCATGAGAGCAGAGGTGAGGGCTCTGGCGGTGGCGCTTCCATTACCGCACACGTGGGCTCCTTGCATTTTGAGCCTTGTGCATCTCCTGAAGGGGTGTTTTGTGCTGTGTGGCTTTCGGGCTCAGGGCAGAGGGTGTTGGGCCTACGAAGGGAAGGGAATCGAAGAATTCTTTTTGGGTTTGTGCTGCCCGGACAGGCAGCTGCTCAGTTGTTACTATCAAAGCCTCGGGAAGAATTGGTGTTTTTGTTTCTGTTCTGTTTGTTGAGACAGGGTTTCTGTGTGTAGCCCAGGCTGCCCTTGGGATCACCATTCTCCTGCCCCTGCCACCCCCATGCTGGTATCACAGGTGCGTGTCACCACGCCCGGCAGAAGTGGTGGTGTGCTCCTGTGTGGATTGCCTGTTACCGTCACAGAGTTAATGATCATTGGAGATTAAGGGGGGGAAATGTAAAGATGGGACAGTTTTCTTGTTTTGTTTTGTTTTGTTGTTTAAACTGAGAAGTTAGGAGACAGTGAAGGGCATTTTTCTAAGACTTACTGAAAAAGGAGTATGGAAACAGGCCAATGTGAATGCTAAGGGGGAGATGGGAAGCATGAGGTAGTTACGAAATAAGCTGTGATAAAAGTGACATGGGAGGGAAGCCAGGAAGATTGAAGGCTGATTGGAAAGACTATCTGCTTTAAGATTTTTCTGCTCAGAGGCTTCCTTTGAAGAAAGAAGAATATTTTCCTACCTAAGTTGTTCCCATACAGAGGTATGGAGATTTTAGGTTCCTCTCCTGCCTGATGGGCATGGAAGCTTGAGGCTCAGCCATAGCCTGTGGGGAATAGTTTAGTGCTGAGAAGCCTCACTTTGCGGTAATCGTGGTTCCAGATCAATCTCTGGCTGTTGAGAGATCATTGGTAAAGATAAACAAGAATCAGCCACTTTGTTTTCTGAAGAAGTGGATAAATAAGAGAATTGTTTTTCACTTTGGAAAGTGGGGATATGAAGAAGTTTAGTGGCTCCATTTTTATGAATGAACTCCCCAGAATAGAAAATAATGGTTCTCTGAAGTTCATCAGCATGTTTAAACTCATTAGCCTTAAGAATTAGTTCTTTCTGAGCATATTCTTAATCATCTTTCTTTTGAGACAGGGTCTCACTATGTACCCCAGGTTGACCTCAAACTTGCGATCCTCGTGCCTCAGCCTCCTGAATTCTAGGATTACAGAGCATGCACCATTACGCCTACCTTGGTCTTTAAATGTGTATGTAAGACATGGCCTCATGCTCTGGAAGCCTGGATCTGAATTGATGATACTTAATGGTGTTGGTATCACCCACAGAAGAAATTCTGTTAGCTATGGGAAGGAGCAAAATGATGTAAAGTTTAGTTCCACAAAGACTTAGGTGTTAACAGACCACAAAAATGGTTTTATTTGCTTTACCAATAAGTATCAGCATTTCAGGAAACTGAGATTAATTTATATCCCCTCAGTGAGGAGGGAGTCTTTCACAGTTTAGGCATGTTAGGGGGGTAGTTTATAATGATGGTTTTATAATGAAGGATTTAAAAAGCTGAATTTTTGACAACTACTGATAGACCATGGAAGAG
Source organism: Pedetes capensis (assembly GCA_007922755.1). Classification (NCBI taxonomy): domain Eukaryota; kingdom Metazoa; phylum Chordata; class Mammalia; order Rodentia; family Pedetidae; genus Pedetes; species Pedetes capensis. The sequence goes on along the minus strand of VMDO01006072.1, from coordinate 59,469 downwards.
GTCAACAAACTCCTAGAAGTTAAGGAAATTGTGATACTTATGTAACTGCTTTGGGATTTGGCTTCGTGATTGTTTTAAAAAGTGTGAGGTGAATAGATGAGAAATAAGAAAGTTCAGGGGGGAAAACAAGAGTTATTCCCAATTTGATTTTTTTCCTGTTTTTTGACCTGACAGTGGAGAATATGCTTCTATCTTTTAGATTCCTCATCCTTGCCCTAAATAAGAGTAGTTTCAAATATGATGCCTCTCCTCTGAGGGAAGGAAGGAGTATGTTTTGAATTCTCAATTAGAGACAGTTTGAAAGATTGCAGTCACCTTGAGACTCCAATTGGATTTTTAAAGATTTCTTTCTTTCTTAAAACAAAACTATTCCTCTTTTTTTAGACCATGAATATTAAAATAGAACCAGAAGAGATGACAGAAGCCAGAACACATAATCTGAGACGCCGAATGGGCTGTCCAGCTCCAAAATGTGAAAATGGTAAGAAGTTTATCCATGAATGAGAAAGGGAAAGTAAATAAATAAGAACAATCGTGGTAATTAGGTAGACATTAGAGCAGTTTTTGTGAACTCATCACTGGGTTGGGCTTTGAGAAATAAAATCTTAATATATCAAAATCTTTATTCATAAAATCATAAGTAACTGCCCAGTGCAGGAGAGAAACAAAAATATATGCATATTAGGAATTAGATCAGTATATTGATTAAAAATGATTTGTGAAAAGCTTAGGTACTTTTGACTATCTCATAGGTTTATTTCAGGCAAGGCAGAGAGAGAGAGACTTTTCTTTCATCTTTTTTCTTTTTTTTTTTTTTGATAGTATTGCGAGGCTGAACCCAGGCCCTTATGCATACTTCGCCAGTGCCCCACCCCCGAGCTGAACCCCCAGGTCTTTTTGATTTTTTTGTATTGTGATAGGGCCTTGCTAAGTTACACAGGCTGCCTCTGCCTCCCAAATTACTGTGGTTACAGGTGTGTACCATACCACAGCATCTGGCAAGCTTTTCTTCTTTTCTCTCTCTCTTTTCTTTTCTTTTCTTTTCTTTTTTTCTTTTTTTTCCTTTTTTTGCAGTATTAGGGTATTGAACCCAGGATGCTTCAGCACTGAGCTGCACTCAGTCCCCAACTCCTCTTTTTTTCTAAATCTGCCTACCTGGCTGCCACTTGATGTAAGTCATTGAGAGGAAGATATTTTTTTCCTACCAAAGGGAGAAGGGGATATCAATATGAACTCAGATTTAGCTTATGAAGATACAGATGGTTGTACATGCTGAACCAGAGTAAACTGGGTTAAGCTAGCGTCTGTACTTGAGTGATGAGTTTGGCCCAATGGGCCCTGTATATGGGCAACTACAACCTAATTTGATGTACTAGATTAGGTTGTAATCTAATCCAAGAGCTCCCTCTTATTATTTTTTCCAGAGACATAAAGATCTTTTTTGCACTACAGTAAAATGCTTTGCATTAATAATCCTTTTAAAACACCACTTGTGATTTTTTAAATTTTTATATTTTTTTACAATAATCAGCAAAAAGTTACAATGTCTAAACCGCACAACTAGAGAAGAATTAATCTTCCATGTCTAACTTCCCCATGTCAGTGAAAGCATGTGGTATTTCTTCTACATTTGTGATTTTTCTAGGAGAAATCCTGTAACCTATGTACATACAGGGCATATACAAATAAAGAAATTACTAACATGAGCTCTTCTTAGGGATTAGTGAGTGAGTGGAAAGGCAGCATAATGTCATGAAAAGTAGTAAGATTTGAATTTGAATTCTGGTTCAATCACTAACTAGCTGTATGGATGGCCTTAGAGATATTTATTTTCCTTTAGCATCAGTTTTCTTTAAAATGAGTTTATTGTGAAGGATCAAATTTATGGAAAGCACTTTGCACAGTGCCTGCCACCTGATAGATAGTTCAATAATTGGTAAATAGTTTTTAACCAAAATTCTCAGTCTTTTTGGAACCAGGATGTTGGAGACCAGGAAGTTGGCCAGGAAATCATCTTAGCGCATAGAGATAGAGAGTAACGTGGAGATAGAGAGTAACGTGGAGATAGATAGTAACGTGGAGGACGCCCAGCTGGCGAATTGTTGGTCTCACAGTCAGGATCAACAGGAACTTCATTCCATCAATACATGCTATGTCTTGGTCTTGAGAAAACGACCTTAGCTCCTGATTGGAAGGCATACGAAGCTGAGCACATGCTGAGACAATGGGTGGGAAAGTTTGCATTTTATCAGCATTGCGTCCTTGAATATAGTTACACTGGGTGCTCCTGCTACTAAAATGAAAACAGTCATGAAATGGTGTTTGTGTACAGTGTGTGCTTTGTGAGGAGGGCGGAGCGGAGGGAGGAAGCAGAGAGAAGCACAGTACAGAAAGAACTAACTTTGGATTGCCTCCTGCAGAGAAAGAAATGAAAAGTAACATCAAACAGGAACCCATTGAGAAGAAAGATTATATTTTAGAAAGTGAGAAGGAAAAGCCCAAGAGTCGATCTAAAAAAACTACCAATGCTGTGAGTTGACATCGCCCTTTCTCCTTTTGCCCATTTCTTCTTTTCCTCTTTCATTCCAGACTTTTTCCCTTTCTCTTACTTTTTCCTTTCCTCCTTCCTTCCTCCCTTCCTCCCACCCTCCCCTCCTTCCCTCCCTCCCCCTTCCCTTTCTTTTCATTTCATTTCTTTTTTTCTTTTCTTTTTTCCTTTCCTTTCCTTTCCTCTGTGTGTCTCTCTTTCTCTCTCTCTCTCTCTCGTTCTCAGTAGTTTCTCTCTTACTTTAGACTGGATCTCCCTATGTTGCTCAGGCTCAAATTTGTAATCCTCTTACCTCACCCTTCCTACTAGCTGGGATTCCAGGCATGCACTGATCCTTTTTTTAAATCCCTTTACCCACAGTTTATACTTGTGTTCTTTACTAAGGAATGGTTCACTTAGCTTAGTATCTGACAATGGAAAGATCTCTTCTTTTTTTTTCCCCTTTATTGGTAAATATTGATGGAGTACAGAGTAATACAGTATTTGCTTTTTTCCATTATGCAACTATTACATCACTTTTGGTTATACTTTTATCAACTTAGGAGGTTTGTGGAACCTTTTGACTAATATGTAGTAAAACTCATGCATATTTGGATTATGTTCCCGTTTTTCCCCTGTCCTCCTGAAGTTGCATCGTTTACATTGAGATTATCTTCTCCCCCTTTATTCCTCTACACTGTTCTCCTCATCCCACCATCCACAGTCTTTGCTTCCCTTTGCTAGTTCCCTCCCTCCTCCTTTCTACTCTCTATATTATCCCTTCTTCACTAAGTTCAATTGTGCATTTTTTAGGTATCAATTTATGTATAGGAGTTTTTCTTCCTTTAAGTATGATTCAGCTCCCACACACAAGTGAGAACATATAGTATTTCTCTTTGAGCTTGTGTTCATTCACTTAAGATGATATTCTGCAGTTCCATCCATTTTGCTGCAAATGACATTCTCTCTTTTTTTAAGTAATACTCCATTGTATATACGTACCATAATTTTTTTATCCCTTCTTCTGTTGATGGGCACCTTGGTTGGTTCCATATCCTTGCTATTGGGAAAAGTGCTGCATTGCATATGATGATGCAAGTGTCTCTGTGGTATGATGACTCGTCTCCCTTTGGGTATATTCCCAGGAGTGGTATAGCTGAGTCATATGACAGTCCTATTTTTAGTTTTCTGAGGTATCTCTGTATTGATTTCCAAAGTCGTTGAACCAATTTACAGTCCCACCAACAGTGTAAGAGGGCTCCTTTTTCTCCACATCTTTGCCAGCATTTGTTATTTGTTTTGTTGATCTTAGCCATTGGTACTGGAGTTAGGTGGAATCTCAGAGTTGTTTTGCTTTGCATTTCCCTAATGGCTAGGGATATTGAGCATTTTTTCATGTGCTTCTTAGCCTTACAAACTTCTTCATTTGAGAACTGTCTGTTCATTTCCTTCGCCCACTTGTGAATGGGGTTATTTGTTGTCTTGGGATTTGCTTTCTTGAATTCTTTGTAAATTCTAGAAATTAATCCTCTGTCAGATGTGTAGGAAAAGAAGATTTTCTCCCATTCAGTGGGGTCTTCCTTAACTCTGTTTGTTGTTGGAAAGGGCTTTTAAGTCAGTATCATTTTATAAATGAGGCAAAACATAGTTATTTATGAAGAGGGTAATAACATCAGTAGTAATGCCTGAGGCACACTGATAACCCTTTTTCTGGAGTACATTCAGTTTGCACTGATTAATAATGGGCTATATCATATGTAGAGTTATTCATAAAACACTAGCCCACTTCCAAATGAGCTGACGGGTAGGTCAAAACTCAAGTTTCTGTTTTCCAGCTTTCTAGCTAGTAAAAGGAAGGAAGGAATGAAAAGGAAAAGAGAGGGAGGAAGGAAAGGACAAAGAAAAGGAATTGGGAATTAGGTGAGGGCAAGGCAGAGTTGGAGAGCCGGGGAGCTATTCATTCTGTTGGAAATATTTGTCAGAAGTAAAGCTTGAGACATCAGCACAGATTGGGTTGCCAATCTTCCCTGCTTCCTGAGGGCCTGAGAACACTGCCTTTTATCTTGGAATTAGACATTATTCTAATCAAATGTTCTGTCCATAAAGATCTCTCTGCCTGTCCCACCACACACAAAAATACAATAAAAAAATCGGAGAGCCCGGGTTTTTATTTCCTGCAATAAATAGACTGAAAAAAAAAAAAAGAGACTCCTTGTTAGTTGACTTCTCAGCTTTCTGTGAGCAAGGATTAGTGTTTAGTCTGTTGGGGCTGCCATAGAAAGTACCACAGACTGGGTGATTTAAGTGGCAGAGACCTCCTCACAGTTGTGTAGGCTGGGAAGTCTGAGCTCGAGGTGTTGGCCGGCTTGTTTCCTCCGAGGCATTGGTCCTTGGCTTGTCGACGGCTGTCTTCTCCCAGTGGTTTCACGTGGTCTTTGCTGTGTACGTGTCTGTGTGCTGATCTCTTTGTAAGGATGCCAGTCGCATGGGAGTTGGGTCCACCCTGTTGACCTGGTTCTACCTCAGTCTTTAAAGGCCCCGTCTCCAGATACAGTCACATTCTGAGGTACCAAGGGTTAGAACTGCGATACGATTTTGGGGGACAGCAGTTCAGCCCGTTTGTAACACATAAATAATTGTGCTTTATCACTGGGTGTTTGGGGAACGTCTTAACCATGATCCTATAATTAGAATTCAAAGTGGTAGTTTATTGATTTTTTTGGCAAACTTACTTCATTTGCCTTTTTTCCTATGGAGTCTTGCTGTGGAGCCCAGACTGTCCTCGAACTCACTACCCTTCTGCCTCAGCCTCCCGGGTGCTGGGATTACGCACGTGCCAACACACCCAGTTCCAAAATATTAGTTTAATATAGTTAATTAACTTGAAAACGGTGCTCTTTCATTTTTGTTGTTGTTGTTAGGTGCTGTTGAGTCGGTCTCCGACTCATAGCGACCCTCATAGGGTTTTCAATGGCTGACTGTTTTGGGATTGCGTTGGGAGTGGGTTGCCACGTCCTTCTCCCATTTTGCGGTGCTGGGAATTGAACTTGGGACCTCAGAGACTGCAGAGCAGCGCTCTACCAACTGAGCTAAATCCCAGCCCGGGTTGTATCCTTAGCACAGAAACAAACAGACAAATAGACAGAACCCTTCCAGAGGTTGAAGCTTTTGAAGCAAGGTTGAGAAACTAGATTGCTTTTATGGTTTGGATCCATTTCATTCTTAGGTTTTCCCAAACTCAAGTAGCAGCTTATGCTCATTTCTTCCCTTCTCATTTTCTTTCTGCAGGTGGACCTGTACGTCTGCCTCTTATGTGGCAGTGGCAGTGATGAGGACCGGCTTCTCTTATGCGATGGCTGTGATGACAGTTACCACACCTTTTGCTTGATCCCACCTCTCCATGATGTTCCCAAGGGAGACTGGAGGTGTCCTAAGTGTTTGGCTCAGGTAAGAATTAATGGCAGAGGTATTATTAGGACATTTCTGTTAAGCCATTAGGTGGTGCGTGCCAGTGATCTCAGCAATTTAGGAGGCAGAGGTAGCGCAATTGCAAGTTCTAGACCAGAGGCCTGCACAACTTAGCAAGACCCTATCTCAAAAAATAAAAAAGAGGCTGAGGATGTGGCTCAGTGATTGTTGTTGTTAGGTGCCGTTGAGTCGGTATCCGACTCATAGCGACCCTCATAGGGTATTCAATGGCTGACTGTTTTGGGATTGTCTTGGGAGTGGATTGCCAGGTCCTTCTCCCATTTTTGCAGTACTGGGAATTGAACTCGGGACCTCAGAGACTGCAGTGCAGTGCTCTACCAACTGAGCTAAATCCTAGCCTGAAAGATGACTCAGTGATAGAAAACTTTTTTTCCTAGCACGTGTGAGGCCCTGGTTTCAACTCCCTAGTATTGGCCCTGGTTTCAACTCCCTAGTATTACAAAAAAAAAAAAAAAAAGAAATTCACTGAAGCAAGCATGTCCAGCCCATGAGCTGCATGTGGCCCAAGATGGCTAGTAAGACGGCCCCACAAAATCTTTTGCCTTGTGCTTTTTAGTGTTTGGGACTGAGACTTAGCTCAGTTGGTAGAGTGCTGCTCTGTACTCTCTAGGCCCTGCGATCAATCCCCAGCACCACAAAAATGGGAGAAGGGTGTAGCAATGCCCTCCTGAAGCAATCCCCCCAAAACAATCAGCCATTGAAAATCCTATGAATAGCAGAGAAGCACTGACAATAGTATTTCATCTGTTGTACATAGGGTTGCTGTGAGTTGGACTCCACTCAGTGGCACCTAACAACAACAGGTTGTGGTTGTTAAAATAGACATCTGCCCAGTAAATAAAATTTCTTTCGTATACTCACTAGAACAGCTTCATTCTTTCAGGCAGGTTAATTTTTCTAAAGTAGACCTTGAGTAGCAGTGAAATACATACATTAAAACCTTGGTTTTTATCTTTGACAATTGACCAGATGTGCTTAGCATTTTCAAGTGTCACCTAGAACACAATTTTTTTTTTTACTTGCAGGAATGTAGTAAGCCACAAGAAGCATTTGGCTTTGAACAGGCAGCCAGGGATTATACGCTTCGTACTTTTGGGGAAATGGCAGATGCATTCAAATCTGATTATTTCAACATGCCGGTCCACGTATGTACATATCTATTGCTTTGATTTAGGATTTTAATAACTTTTGGAGACAAGTATACCTGAAGGCTGATTTGAGTTGAGGCTCACTCTGACAGCCATTACGCAGAATGAAACTTGAAATATGCTTCATAGTATTAAAATTCTATAATACATTGAGTTCTGATCTTCCATTTCAGGATTTCATTACAGATACCTCTTTCACACAGGTTGTACTATAACAGCAACAGAATACCAATAAAGAAAATCACCAACAGTTCTTTTAGCACAGCACATGTCATTTAAAGGAAACTTCACAAAATTTTTGGAATTATTAGTGTGCTATGCCTTGGGAACACACTTATTCTATATTGTTCTGTAATCATAAGTTAGTATTATAAACTTCATAATAAAATTTGGTATTTATTTCTCCCTTGTTAGCTTCAAAGTATAAGTATGTTTCATTCGGCATTTAGTATTCAATCAATCGAGTACACCAGAATTAAATGCTTTCCTACAGTAATTCTGGATATTTAAGCTGTAGTTTTCCTCAGTACTGACTACATGCCACAGCAAGCACTTCATGCGTGCAGATCTCTGTAGTTGGATTAGAGGGTTACTGAAGTCAGATGAGAATATTTATTACTCTTTTCCCATCCTAATAGCTGTATCAATTTATTAATGAAACAGTTTTTCTCTAATATCACTAACATTAGTTATCCCAAATGTTTGTTTGTTTTGGTTTGTTTGTTTAATGGGCTTAAATTAGTATTTTTAACCATTTTGACTCAAATATTATAGTATCTCCCCGTATGTTTGCTTAGCCTGTTCTGGTAAGTTGCACATGACCTCCTCTGTCTTTGCCTGGCTTTTTATTTCACTTAAAAGATGAAGACATTGAGGGACAGACATTCAGCTTACTTGCCTCTGAAATCAAAACAGATCGTTGACACTTCGTGCGGTGGCTCTTTATTCTAGGGCTTGTTGCCGCAGAGTAATTGCTCTTTTCATTCATCTTCTGCACTCACCTTTTTCATCATGATTGTCTACATTACTGTCAGCCGGGTCTGGTGAGAAGAATAAAAGGATGGGCTCAGATAATGTGCTTAAAAGCCTCTCGAAGTATAAAGAACCATTCAGACATAGCTGACCGTTATTATTAATTTGGTCAGATAATTGTAGTCAAGTAAACCATAAGCAGGAAAAGTGTAATTGCATGGAAAGGCTCCCGTTTTACAGGTCAAATCTAGTTTTCATTGTCTTTACGTGTACGGCGGTGAAGAGGGGACCCATTCTTGCATCTTCTTTCTAGTGGTAGAATGTGGTGCATACCATTCATGAGGGCCTCCCACATTGAATTTATGATTTGTCCAAGTGAATTTACCAGCCGTCCGTGGTTTTGTTGCTGGGAGGCTGTTGGTCATGCAGGCTGCCATTCAGGAGGCACCAGGCTTCCGTGCACATCCCAGAATGTTTTGGCCCTTTGTTTCAGCAGTATACAGAGACCATGCGTGGTGGCCCCAAATCACTTGCTGTCCTCATGGATTTGTTTCCATGTTCGTCTTCCCCAATCACGTGTGCACCAAGCCTCACATCATTGTTCTGAAGAACTTGTAGATAGCCAAGCTGCTGCCCTGCTGCGGCCCGTGCCAGCCGATGCTTGTTATTATTTCTAGTGTGCAGTCACCCACCAAGTTGTGTGCTGTATTTCTCAGAAACATCCCCACTGTGTAGATATCAGCATTTTACCTTACTTGCCTCACTTTTACAATTGTGGCTGGGCTTACACTAGAGGAAATGAATTCTTAAGGAATTCTTGTACTTTTTAATTATAGAATCCCTTTCAGAAGATGGAGTTGTTGCCTGAATTGCCTGGGATTGCTTACGGAACACTGTGGACAGAGCCTTCCCTTAGAAGGCTGTTCCTGTCACGTATCTAACCGCAGTTTGTGAATGACAGAGAAACTCATTTTTCCTCTTCTTCATTATGTTTCCAGATGGTTCCCACAGAGCTGGTTGAGAAAGAATTTTGGCGACTGGTAAGCACTATTGAAGAGGATGTCACAGTGGAATACGGAGCTGATATTGCTTCAAAGGAGTTTGGCAGTGGCTTTCCTGTCCGAGATGGAAAAATCAAACTTGCCCCTGAGGAAGAGGTAGGCCCAAGCTGTGAGGTGCTTTGAGTGGAGGGGGAGCTCAGCATTTAAAGCTCTGCATGCAGCATATATGGTTGACCTTAACGGTATAATACTGGGTTAATAGCAACCTTTCTATAAGAAAAAGCCCGGAAATTATTTATTGAAACTCTGGTCACCTTGAAGTAGTTTCTGATTGCTTTCAGCAAATCCTTTATTATCAGATTTTTAAAAGGATTTCAAGAAAAATTGAAATTCCTTATAGAACGATTTTAGTCCTAACGGTGCCCACTACATTGTGGTGGTAGGGAAGATTCCTCACCATTGTTGCCTTCAATTGATGCAACCTTACTCTCTCCTTCTGAAGAAAATCTGAGGGATTGAAGCCATACTTATTTATCTTTGAATTTTAATGTTTATGAGTCTGTCATTTTTCTATACCAGGAAGCTCCTAAGAAGATTTCTATTCAAATCCTGGTAGAAAGTCAGATTTTAAAAAATCTTTTTAGGCTGGGCGTGGTAGCACATGGCTTGTAATCCTAGTGACTTGGGAGGCAGAGCCAGCAGAATTGCAAGTTCAAGGCCAGAGGCAGCCTGTGTAACTTAGTGAGACCCTGTCTCAAAATAAAATAATAAAAAGTGGACTGGAGGTGCAGCCCAGTGCTAGAGTGCTTGCAAAGTATGTATGAGGCCCTGTGTCCCTCCCCCAAGTACTGTGCAAAAAAAAAAAAAAAAAACTTTAAAAAAGTCGTTTCATAAGCCAGGTGCTGTGGCGCCCACCTGTAATCCTAGCAACACAGGAAGATTGCAGCATTGAGACCAGAGGCAGCCTGCACAATTTAGTGAGATCCTGTCTCAAAAAAATAAAAAGGTGCTGAGGGTACAGATCAATGATGGAGTGCATACCTAGCTTGCGTGAGGCCCAGGGTTCAACCCCTCGTACTAAATGAAAAAATAAAATCTTATATTTATCCAGAAAGGTACATATTGGTAATCAGATGTGGACAGCCTGATGAGTTTCACAAATGTAAACACCTGCATGTAAACAGCCCTGGAACAAAAATATAGAGCGTTTCCAGCACCTCGGAAGCCTCTCTTTTGCCCTATTTTCCTTATTTGTCGCCTTTCAGGAGAGCCCTGATCCCCTCAGGAGAACCACTATCCTCACTTCCAACACCATAGATTAGGCTGCTTAGTTCTCAACCTTTATATAAGTGGACTCATGCAGTTTATGTTCCCGTACCTCAAAAAAAAAGAGACAGAAATGCAAGTGTACACGGTACAAATCCCTTTATCTACAGCCCCAGCCAGGTAAAAGGAATCTCCAGGCATCCTGGAGGCCAGCATAGTGGCCTTTTTATTTTGAAAGAGACTGTTTTCAGACAGCTTGTAAGAACAGAGTTCGAAGGCATTGGGACAATGCAGCTAAAACTTTGTCCTCTTTTGTCTCTTATTCGTAGGAATACCTTGATAGTGGCTGGAATTTGAACAACATGCCCGTGATGGAGCAGTCTGTCCTTGCGCACATCACGGCGGATATATGCGGCATGAAGCTTCCTTGGCTGTACGTAGGAATGTGCTTCTCTTCCTTCTGTTGGCACATCGAAGACCACTGGAGCTATTCGATCAACTACCTGCACTGGTGAGCAGTTCCGGTAGAGCCTGTGAACAGGGTGCAAGCTGGGTAGGGAGCCTTCCCTCTTCCTCTCAGATGGGTCTCGGCTGTGTCTGAAGAGTCCTGAGCTCCTTCTGTTCACTGTTAGACGACAGAGCTTCCAAAAAATCCACGATCTTCTGGAACTGTACACACACTATTTTGCAGCTACGACGTGTTTCTGGAGTGAGGATAGTTTTATGCGAAAAGAAGTCTTTACTCACAGAAGGTCAAATAGCACTGAGCTTTGTTCACTGCAGGAAATACCACTCATGGCAGTGGTAGCCCCAGTGCCTCTTTGGGAGAAGAGCAGGGTATGGGTGCATAGTATTTCCCGGGTCCTTGGGACTGGCAGCTTCCTTTTCGTTATGCTGAATTCCAGCATCTCAACACTTAGTAGATGGGGCCTCGTCTTTGTGTGTGTGGTGGGATGTGGTGCAGATACATGGACTTCTTTTAAACTCTTCAGCCAGAGCTATTTCCTCACATCTGTTTCCCCCCTTTATTTCTCTTGCTTCTAAGTAGAAAAATATTTGAAGATCCATAGCTCACTCAAAGCTCCACACAAAGAATTTGAGGGTGTACCACAAGAAAGACGGAGCTGGCATATATATCTACAGCATCGGTTCTTCCTCCCGAAGCAATTGCTCCCAGCTGTAAAGTGAAGCTGATATTTACCATACCTCACAGGGATGTTGCAGATTAATTGCTGACAATTTAAAGTACTTTGAAGAATAAGAAATGCTAATTGCCTGATTAGTGCTTGATTTAACCTCATCCTCAGGATGGATGAGGGGAAACGGAAGATGGGGAGTTGCCATCCCCTGTGAGTGGCTCTGGGAAGTTGTGAGAACCGCATATCCTGCAGCATATGCGATGCTTTATATTCTTAGAAATTCTGGCTATCTGCATTTTATACAGAGTCAGATAAAAAAGGGAGTTGGGAGAAGAGCCTCAGATGGAAAGTCTTATGCTTAAACTTTATACTTGAAGGGAAAAATGCATTACATATGTTCCATTCACATTTCTAAGGACCCTTTGGTTTGACTGTTCCTTTGTAGCTTAGCCTTAGAGCGCAAGGTCTGAAAAATAGGAGCTGGTTAACCATTTTGTTTGTGGTGGTGCTACAGAGTGATCTGTTTTTATAATCTCTTACCAGGGGTGAGCCAAAAACCTGGTACGGAGTCCCAGGTTATGCTGCGGAGCAGTTAGAAAACGTGATGAAGAAACTCGCTCCGGAGCTCTTTGTGTCCCAGCCAGATCTCCTCCATCAGCTTGTGACCATCATGAACCCCAACACGCTGATGACTCATGAAGTGCCTGTATGTTTCGGGTTAAGCCTCTGCCACGGAGACTTAAGGCCCCATTTCTCTTTTTCTCTGTGACTCACTTCTCTGTGAAACTGAGTGGGTTTTGTATTTCCCATAGTATAACCTGAGAGCAGGAACAGCTGTCTGGTGTCACTTGATCCTATATAGCGTGACCTCAGTGGCCTAGATCCCATGTGGCTAATGCCTAGATTCCTGGGTAGCCCTGCTTTGCAGATAGTGCATGTAACATTTTCCTTTGCAGTGGTTTCTGTATATTCACCCGTTGTGCAACCGTGACCACTATTACTTTCTGCTGAACTATAATTTTTGTTCATAATGTCAATCAACAAAGCAAAAGTTTTAAAAATAATTATCTGTCAGTGTAAATTAGTTATTGTGAAAATGTCTAGATTCTATTAAAATTAGATCTGAACTCTGTCTACCTCGTCTGTACTTAAAAAATACTTTTATTGAATCTTCATGATGCTAATTTCGAATGATGAACCCAAGTAACATGCCTGGTAGGATTCGGTTATTTCTTATCTCTGCTCCCACGTAAGTTTATTTTAGGTGAAATTTACTTCAAGATCATGAACTTGGATTTCATGTGGCTCTTGGTCTATACTCAAAGGTCCTCTTGGTGATATTATCTCTTGAAGTTGTTTTTATATGAAGTGATACTCGTATGTTTGCTTCCTCTTGGAGAATATTCTGAAGATATTTTAGAAGGCCAGATTGAAATGAAATGAATATAATTTGAAGTGTCCACTCTAGTTAGCTAAATAAAATGAACTGATAGACTGCTGGTGTTAAGGTGAATTCTGGATCTTGCTGTAATGTAAACTTTATGCTTTTGGGTTTGCAGGCTGGTCAGCAGGGACAGACAGGACTTTGAGAGATCATAAGTTAAGCATGGCCCATAGCTTAGAAAGTAATGATCGATAAGTACCAAAATCTCACCATCTCTTCTTCATTGTATTTTCCTCATTGATTTCTCCCTCCCCTGGTGATTGGTCTTTCAAATTTGTTACGAGTTGCTTGTTCTATTCAAGACCAAGATGAGCAAATCTTGAGGAGGTAGATTCTGGGCCTGTAGATACAGATGAACAGATTCCTCCTTCATTTAGGGATTCATAAATTAAGAAAAAAGATAGTGTTTATTCAGATACTGGAAAGCATGGTGTGGCTCAAAAGTGTCGTCAGTTAGGAGACTGGTCCTGATAACTCGAAGAATGAAAAAGGGCCTGTGAACCAGATGCCATCTGAAGGAGTTGGGAGCTTCTGCTGATTAATGGCTGTGTTTGACAAAGAGTAGTGGAGGGAGGAAGAAGCGCAGGTGGAAGGCCGAGTGCTTGTGTTGTGGGTAGGCTTTGTACTTCAGCCTGTGTCAGCACCCGAAAGACATTGCCGTGCACGTGGCCGGGCCCTACCCCCAGAGTTTCTGATTCTTTTCGTCTGGGTGGGGCTCGATGACTTGCATTTTGAACAAGTTCCGTTGATGTTGATGTTGTTTTAGGGGCTCCTGTTTGGATAGCCACTGATGCAGATTTGAGGGACTTAAAAAGGTGTCTTATGTAACAGTAAGTTCAGTATTTGGGCATGTGTGCCTGGAGCCACACAGGTTCTTTCGCTGTGAGGATCATTGGAAAAGGGGAATTTGAAGTCCAAATCAGGAGGAGCTCTTTACGGTACGAGATTCTCGAAGTAGAGTAGGATTTCTGTCATTGGTGGCAGGAGATCCTATTTGGGGGTAGAAATATCACATTAGGATATCTTTGGGTATAGTTGTGTTTACGAAGAAGTGGAAGATTTGTCTTTTTTTTGTGTGTGTGTGGTACTGGGGGTCTTGAACCCAGGGCTTTGTGCATGCTAGGCAAGTGCTCTAACACTAAGCCACAATCCAGATCCTTTTTTATTTTTTATCTTGAGATAGAGTCTTGCTAAATTGCTCAGGCTGCCTCTAACCTTGAAGTCTCAATCCTCCTGGCTTAGCCTCCAGAGACCCTGGCTTATAGACGTGCCCCATGGCACCCAGCTGGAAGATGTGTCCTGATCTGAGATGTCCCCAGATTTTTGTGTATAAGCCATATTTTCTGTTCAGATGCTAATTAACTCTGATAGTCTGGGGTACTGCTCCATCTTGTGGCAGAAATCTACCACATTAATTTGTGTTTTCTTAGTCACTTTTATTTGGCAGAAACCTGCATTTTTTTTTTAAATTTTTATTTGTTTATTTATTTATTATTTTTTTGGAGAATCATCTAATAGTTTATATACAGTTTGTCTTTGAGAATGTCACTACATAAGAACCTCAGAAGTCTACAATATCTGTCTCTTTAGGTTTATCGAACGAATCAGTGTGCGGGGGAGTTCGTGATTACATTTCCAAGAGCCTACCACAGTGGTTTTAACCAAGGTTTCAATTTTGCTGAGGCTGTTAACTTCTGCACTGTTGATTGGGTATGTAATTATGAGTTAGTGAGCCTTTTCAAATTCATTGTTTTCCTGTGGAAATGGTATATAATGCTTGCAAAACTGTCCTGTATATCATTTTGGTTCAACCATTGCTGCTCAGCTGGCCAGTCTAACAAACTCTATCAGTCTACCATTTGTGGTAGCCACTTATGCCTCATTGTAAATTAATCACGTACTAATGAGCACACACAACCCACTCCCAAAAATCAACCCACCATTGAAAACCCTATGAATAGCAGAGAAGCACTGAGAATAGTGTTTCACCTGTTGTATGTAGGGTTGCTATGAGTTGGATACCGACTCAAGGGCACCTAACAACAACAACAATGAGCACTCTACTTAGTTCAGCTGACAGTTTTTTTTTTTTTTTTGCAGCAGGATTGTTCTTTTTTATTGTCATGGTGGTTTTTTTGTAAATTTTTTTTGAGACATGGTCTCACTGTGTTGCCCAGGCTGGCTCTGAGCCCTTGGGTGCAAGCCATCCTTCTGCCTTAGCCTCTGAGTGGCCTGGCTGGCAGCAAGACTTTCTTGATGAAGAAAGGAGTCTGTTAATTAATATTCTGATTGAAGTTTATTGCAAACTGGTAATAAACAATTCCAGTCTGAAACTTTGTATAGATGGCTTAAATTTTCCACAGCCCAGCAATTTAATGATACATTTGGTTTCAACTAGTGATAAAGTTGAATTCTTATGTTAGTATTAATACTTTTCATTTATCTAAAAAGATCTATTAAGTATGTAAGTTTTACAATCTAATGACTTGTAACTTTGTCATAGTGCTTTTCTGGTTGTTATTAGCTGTACCTATACTTATCTTCCATTATGTAGTTTGGAGTATTACTCTCTAAAGTTGGTTGATCATACGAGTTCACCACAGTTGTTTCAAGAAATGTATAAATTCATATTTCCAATTAGATACTACATTATTATACACATTAATTCATTGTTACTCTGCAGACCTACCACTATGGTGTCCCATCCTGTCTCATGTTGGAAGCTAAGCAGGGTCAGCCTGTTTAGTCCTTGGTTGGGAGACCACCTGGGAATACTGGGTGCTGTAGGCTTGGGAGAAGGCAGCCCACTCCTAAACCAGTCAGTCATTGAAAACCCTATGAAAATCAGAGAAGCACTGACATAGTGCTATGCATGGCACTGTGTTGGGGAGTGTCTCGATCTGTTGTACATAGGGTCACTATGAGTCGGACCTGACTCAGTGGCGCCTAACAACCACAGTTCTTTGTTAATATTTATTTTGTAAGTCACTTTTCAATTAAGGCACATAACATGACAGATCTTTGGGATACAAAGATAAATAAGACCTGGGGACTAGTCTAGAAATCTTAGAGTCTGGTTTTAAGGTTCATAAGCATTTTGACCCAGATTATAATATTTGGTAACATCATATAGAACAAGTCCTAAGTTTTTAGAAATAAAAAGATGTGTGTTGCGTATTTCCTTCTGTCTTTTGACACAGCTACCGTTAGGCCGACAGTGTGTGGAGCATTATCGCCTGCTTCACCGTTACTGTGTATTTTCCCACGATGAGATGATATGCAAGATGGCTTCCAAGGCGGATGTATTAGATGTTGTAGTGGCCTCAACT
Organism: Pedetes capensis; assembly: GCA_007922755.1. Lineage (NCBI taxonomy): Eukaryota > Metazoa > Chordata > Mammalia > Rodentia > Pedetidae > Pedetes > Pedetes capensis. The sequence continues at coordinate 43,154 of VMDO01006072.1, read as the reverse complement.
GTTCAGAAAGACATGGCCATTATGATTGAAGATGAGAAAGTTCTAAGGGAAACTGTCCGTAAATTGGTAAGGTTTCTGGAAATCTAATTGCATGTCATTGGGTATAATTTACTAAAGTTGTTATGTACTTTAATAGCATTTTAAGAAGTCTTTCCTTAGTTTATTTAATTTTGTTAACATATAATAGATGCCATTGTTTTTGTTTGCATCGATTCTCTTATCATATACTTATTTTTGTCCCCTGAATCTCTTACCTCTTTGGTAGTGTTCAAATTTTTTGACCTTTTTATTTATTTATTTATTTTTAAATTAGATTGTTGTAAGAATGCTTTATACATTCTGGATAGCAGTCCTTTCTCAGAAAAGTGTTCTGTTAATATTTTATTCCAGTCTGATTTGTCTTAATTCTCCTATCAATGTCTTTCACAGACCAGAAGTTTTTTATTTTGATGACATCCAATTTATTGATTTTTTTTTTTCTTCATGGATTATCTTTGTGGGTTTGTGTTTATGTCCTACTTAAGAAATCTTTACCTAAGGTAGGTGTGGTGGCGCATATCTGTAAACCTAGCACTGGGAGCCTGAGGCAAGAGGACTGATGCAAATTCAAGGCCACCCTGGTGTATATAGTGAGGTCTAGGCCAGCCTGGGCTACAAAGTGAGATCCTGTTTCAACAACAACCAAAGAAATCTTCACCTAATTCAAGACCAATGTCACAAAGATTTTCTGCTGTGTAGTCACCTAGAATCTCATAGGTTTTTTTTTTTTTCCCAGAGATGAAAATATTTATTTCAGAAGGACCTTTTGCGAATCCCATAGTTTTAAGTCTTAACCTTTAGGCTCTTGGTCCATTTCAAGTAATTTTTGTTTGTATGAGGTATCAAATTGAAGTATTTTTGTTTGTTTTGCATATGAATAATTTGTTACTCTTGCACCATTTTTTTTAAAAAGACTTATCTTTTCTCTATTGAATTGCCTTGGCATCTTCATTGAAAATCAATTCACAAATACATGGACCTATTTCTGAACTCGATTCTAGTCTGTTAACCTGTGCATCTACCCTATTACTACTACCAAATGGTCTTTATAATTATAGCTTTCCAAGTCTTGAAATCAAGTAGTGTGAGTCTTGCAATTTTGTTTACTTTAAAAATTATTTTGTCTCTTTTTAGTTACTTTGCTTTTCCATGTAAATTGTGAAATCAGCTAATTTCTATCTAAACAATCTCTATTGGGATTTTGATTGGGACTACATTCAATTTATGGATAGTTTGGGGGGCATTGATATGTTTAACAATATTAGGTCTTCCTGTCCATGGACATGATATAGTTATGTATCATGTATATTATTATTATAAAGTTTACTTAAAATTTTTTAGTTTGTAATTATTTATTGCTAATATGTAGAAACACAACTGACTTTTTTTTGAGACAGAGTCTCACTAAGTTACACAGGCTGCTCTGGCCTCAAACTTGTGATCCTCCTGTCTCAGCCTCTTTGGTTGCTGGGTTTACAGGCGTGTACCACAGTGCCTGGGCTGGGATTTAGCTCAGTTGGTAGAACAATGCTCTGCAGTCTCCGAGTCCTGAGTTCGATTACCAGCACTGAAAAATGGGAGAAGGATGTGGCAACCCACTCCCAAGGCAATCCCAAAACAGTCAGCCATTGAAAACCCTGTGAGGGTCTCTATGAGTTGGACTTGACTCCACGACACCTAACAACAACAACAACAACCACAGTGCCTGGCTACAGTTGACTTTTGTATATTGACTTTGCAACCGCACTAAACTCACTTTTAATTTCTGGTAGATTTTTAATTGATTCTTCTGGGACAATGATAACTTTAAATAGTCACATTGATTTTTTTTTAAAAATTTACCTCTTGGCTGGGTGCAGTGGCTCCCTCTTGTAATCCCAGCGACTCTGAAAATAGAGGCAGGAGGATCACAGGTTCGAGACCAGAGGCCTGCATAACTCAGCACGACTCTGTCTCAAGAAGATTTTTAAAAAGTGGGCTGGGGTATAGCTCAGCGGTGGAGCAATTACAAAGTACGTGCAAGGCCCTGGGTTCAACTGTCAAGTACTACAAAACAAAAAACAAAAAACAAAATTGCCTCTCTGTGTAGAATACTGGAATGTTGGCTATCTGAAGCCCATTATAGATCAACAGCAGGGTAACCGCCTTCCCATCCACTGATACTCTGTAGTTGAGGAAAAAACAATGCCCAGAGGGTGTAAGTGACTCACCAAGGTTTTACATCAGGAATGATACTAATTTTTGCAACTTTGAGAACTACATTTTTTCCAGATGTAAAATTTACCAATTAAAATTGAGTATAAACTTCATAATTCATTCTCAACTAAAATCTATAGAGTTGGTTCTTAATCTCATTTTAAGCAAAATTTTCAGTTGTCTCCATCTCATGAAGTCTTTTTTAATGATCATGTCCAGATTCATAGAAAACAAACCATTCATTAGTATTTTCCTCATTCTCCTTATCTTTGTTGGTCCATATAACTGTCAGAAGTTAAATGGTCGAAAGATTAAAGTAAAACAAAGGAGGCCCATGGTTTATAAGCTGACCTAATCAGGATTGGCATCCTCAAGGTTGGACTTAAATCCACTTATGGCTAAAAAGAAAGATGGTAGAAGTTTGGCCTTGAGGGACAAAAGATGTGTCCCAGCAATGTCCTCTAGAAGTCAAGTGGAGCAAACTATAATTGAAATTTACTGACTTCAGACTTTATTTTTCTTGAAAGAGTTTGAATTAAGGAAATGCTTTATTAGGACACAGTCTTTCCTCTTGCACATATTTTCTAGCCTATTCCAATGATGATACCTTTCGGACGCCTTTTCGTGTAAAAGGCTGAGGCAAGTTAGTAAACAATTCCTCCATGATCATCTTTCCCATTTGCCCTATCTTCTTTCATTTTTATTGTTTTTATAGATGTTTTTGCAATATTACTCTGGACCCCTATATGGTATTCCCTTAGTTTGTTGTTGCTGTTAGGTGCTGTCCAGTCGTATCTAATAGCAACCCTCGTAGGGTTTTCAATGGCTGATTGTGTTGCAGTTGCTTCAGGGAGTGGATTGTCACTTCTTTCTCCCCTTTTTTGCAATGCTGGGGTCTGAACCCAGGGCCTCAGGGAGTGCTGAGCAGCACTCTACCATCTGAGTGAAACCCCAGCCCCAAATTTCCTTAGTAGTAGAAAACATATATGTTTCCTTTGCTCTCGTCTGTACCCAAAATGTGAACAGGCCAAGTTGGAGCAGGATGAATAGCTATTCTCAGCAGTATTATATTCCTACTGATAATTGTTTTAACCCTCTGATCAGAATGGCCAACACAGGCCTCAGGGATTCTCCCTAGAGGAATGAAGTAGGTTTACTTGCCCATATTTGCTAGGCTATTGTTACTTTGTATTCCATACATTTGTAATCATGCATCTGTATTTCGGTAAGGTTTTTTGTTCCTTGTCTTTTTTGGAACTCAGCTGCTGCATATTAGTCTCGGGGGCTGCTAGACTATATTGTCCTTTCAGAGTCTCTAAAGTACACTTTATTTATTCTAGGGAGTAATTGATTCAGAAAGAATGGATTTTGAGCTGTTGCCAGATGATGAGCGGCAATGTATAAAATGCAAAACTACGTGCTTCATGTCTGCCATCTCCTGTTCTTGTAAACCTGGCCTGCTTGTTTGCCTGCATCATGTAAAGGAATTGTGTTCCTGTCCTCCGTATAAATATAAACTGCAGTAAGTAGGAAGAACGATTTTATTCTATAGAACACATTATATCTTTACTAAAAGCTCACCTCCTTGTTCTAGGGCTGAAATGTTAAATATAAAACATGTAGTTTTCCCCAGAGCCACGTGTCTCAAAGCCATCTGGTGTCCTCTCTCCAGGTATAGATACACTCTAGATGATCTCTACCCTATGATGAATGCATTGAAGCTTCGAGCAGAATCTTACAATGAATGGGCCTTGAATGTGAACGAAGCCTTGGAGGCAAAGATCAACAAGAAGAAAAGTATGTGATAGAGAATTATGACTTGCTTCATGGGGCCAAGTGTGATGCAGCCACTTAAAGTTGAACAGATCCCTGGAGACAGCCTGATGTTAGCTCCTCCGTCTTTCCAGGTTTCCAGAGCATCCGCAGAGGTTTTAAATCCAAGAGTGGGTGATGGAGATGCCCTTGCATCAAAGTGAAGTCTTGTTATATGAATTGTGCAAGATAGTTTATTAAACAAAAGCTTTATTGTTAGCAAACAGAATAACTTTTTATTTATGTATTTAACTTCAATGTCGATTATTTTATTTATTTATTTATTTGTTTTTCTTTGCGATATTTAGGGGTTGAACTCAGGGCCTCACACGTACTTTATAAGTGCTCTACCGCTGGACTGCATCCCTAGCCTACTTTTTATTTTTTATTTTGAGTCAGGGTCTCACTAAGTTACACAGGCTGCCTCTGGCCCTGACCTCTTAATCCTCCTGCCTCCTCCTCCTGAGTTGCTGGGATTACTGACATGTGCCACTACACCCAGCTATGTATTTTATTTTTATAAACATCTTAGGAAAGGCAGCATGACATTAAAGCTATCCTTTCCGTAGCTTTTCTTTCTCTCTTTTCCTCCTCCTCTTTCTTCTTCTTCTTCCTCTTCCTCTTTCCTCTTCTTCCTCCTCTTCTTCCTCCTCCCAGTACTGAGGCCTGACCTCAGGCCTTGTGTGTGCTGGGCAACTGCTCCATCGCTGAGCCACACCTGCAACCCCCTTTTTATTCTTTTTTGTTATAGGTCTCACTAGTTTGCTCAGCTATCACTGTCCTCTGAGTTGCCTCAGCCTCCCAAGTAGCTGGGATCACAGACATGTGCCACGATGCCTAGCTAGCTGTTCTCCTTTCTTTTAGGGGAAGTGACCGGTAGAATTGTCTCTGAGTTACTTGTCAGCTTCCAAGTGAAATATAAGAGGATGAAATGGGCCAGGTCATAATGAGATCTGCATATGTTTTGCTTCCACAAATCAGTTGTTTTCCATTTTTTGTGAACCCTAAACCATTAGATCTTAACATTTCCATATTGAAAGCCAACTCTAGGCTCTTACTTTTAAACAAGTAACCTCCCATCCCTTCTCTCCACTCCCCTCTCCTTCCTGCCCCTGCCTCTTTTGGACAGGTTCTCACTGTGTATCCCAAGCTGGCCTGGAACTCTATGTAGGCCTCACACTTGGATCGATCCTCGTGCCTCAGCCTCCTGAGTGCTGAGGTTACAGGCATATGTCCTTACATCCAGCAGATGAGCAACTTTATTAATAATTTACTTGATTATGTATGTATGTATGTATGTATGTATGTATGTATGTATTTATCTTTTGGTGCTGGGGATCGAACCCGGGGCCTCACACATGCTACACAAGTGCTCTACCCCTGAGCTACTTCTCCAGCCCATGCAATAATTTTTAAACTACATTTGCGGATGGGAACAGGCTAAAAGAAATCACTCTCTTTCAATTTATGACAGTAATAATAAACAGAAAAGGTAACTTTTTTCTTTATTCCCAGGCCTTATCAGCTTTAAGGCTTTAATTGAAGAATCAGAAATGAAGAAATTTCCAGACAATGATCTTTTGCGCCACCTTCGCTTAGTCACACAGGATGCAGAGAAGTGTGCCTCTGTCGCCCAGCAGTTGCTTAACGGCAAAAGGCAAACTCGGTATGTACTTCTGACTGTTGGAGTTTGGGGGGTGTGGCAGCTAAACCTGGAACCTGCTGTGACCGGCCTTTCCTTGTGTCCTGGGTTCCTGTGACCTGGGGACCTGTGTGTGAGGAGGCTGTACGTTTTCATATAGCTTCCTCGGGCCCTTGTCTTTGTAGATACCGATCTGGGGGAGGCAAATCGCAAAACCAGCTGACGGTGAACGAGCTCCGACAGTTTGTAACGCAGCTGTACGCTCTCCCCTGCGTCCTCAGCCAGACGCCACTGCTGAAGGTAACCGTGGAAGGATGTGTGGGGGCATGTTGGTAAATCTGTAGTTTGTAAATAAACCCTGTGGACATGAAGTAGTCCTTTTTGTTGATTAATTTGTATATTTATTTGCAAATATTTAAATAACACATTGAGTGATGTGTGTGTATAGGCCCACGGAGGAGAGGTGAAACTGGAAATTGCTTGCTGTGAAAGTCACCATCAGTTAGTTCCTATAGTTGATATATGAGGTGTGAAAAAAAAGTGACTATTTAACTATTTAAATTTAAAAAATTAATATAGTAAAAAACATATGGCCATTAATCCCCCTCAAAATACTTCCCTTGGCTTTGAACACTCTTATCCCATCACTCTTGCCACTTTCTGAAGCTGTTCCTGAAGTCCTCTTTTGTAAGTAATAAATTTTTTAGGTTAAGCATTCTTTTTTTTCTTTTCTTTTCTTTTTTTTCTTTTCTTTTCTTTTTTTTTTTTTTTTTTTTTTTTTTTTTTTTTTTTTTTTTTTTTTTTT
>VMDO01006072.1:0-36560 GCA_007922755.1 Pedetes capensis | reverse complement strand
ACAGGATCTCACTAAGTTACGCAGGCTGCCTCTGGCCTTGAACTTTTGATCTTCCTCCCTCCACCTCTGAGCTGCAGGGATTACAGGAGTGTGCCTCCACACCCAGCTTACTGTATTTTTTGATCCCATCTTGTGAGAGATCAGTTATAGTCCCTTGTTTTAGGTATTAGTTGAGTTGTACTCATTTAGCCATGTAATTACTAAGATCAAGTGGGGTGATTACCCTGACAGTGAACCTCAGATTCTAAGTTTGAAGGAAGCCAGTTACTGAACTTGTTACTTTGATGAGACAGCCTTTGTTGTTTTTGTTTTTGCTTCCTTGTTTTCTTTTAGGATCTCTTGAATCGTGTAGAAGATTTCCAACAGCATAGCCAGAAACTGCTCTCTGAGGAAATGCCTAGTGCTGCTGAGCTGCAGGATTTGCTCGATGTTAGCTTTGAATTTGATGTTGAGCTTCCCCAGCTTGCCGAGATGCGAATCCGCCTGGAGCAGGCCCGCTGGCTAGAAGAGGTGCAGCAGGCTTGTCAGGACCCCAGCTCCCTCACGCTAGATGATATGAGACGTCTCATAGACCTAGGGGTGGGGCTGGCCCCGTACTCGGCAGTGGAGAAAGCGATGGCCCGGCTGCAAGAACTGCTTACAGTGTCAGAGCACTGGGATGATAAAGCCAGGAGTCTTCTCAAGGCCAGGTAAAACCCGAGAGCTCGAGAGCGCGCATCTCTTCCTGGGGGCAGGATGGATAATAATCCATCTGAGAGCATAGAGCCCAGGGCTAGACGTTTGCCACATGTTCTGTTGCTGCAGCTGTGCAGGCAGAATACATGTAGAAAACAGCTGAGCTGTTTGGGCCTGCTTTGGAACGTGGGTAAGGAATATTCATTTTTTTCTTGTTTTGCTGATTATGAAATGAGTAATTTAAATGGACTTACCTCTTCTAGTGATAAGATTAAATGAAATTTCCCTGGATTCCAGGAATACTGTCTTTGAGAGAAGAAAAAGTTTACAAATAGGTAGAACTGTTTAAACCTATAGTTAACAAATAAGGTCACAAGGAGTCATAAAGAGAAGTGTTGGAGAGTTAACATGCATGCTTCTGTAAAATGAAGATACAATAGACTAATTTTCAGTAGAAGCAGGATGATGCATTTGTGCAGTTGCTTAGTAAATCAGGATACTTTGAGAAATTAGATTGAAGCTGGATGCGGTGGCGCACACCTGTGTTCCCATGACTTGGGAGGCAGAAGCAAGTGGATTACAAGTTTGAGGCCAGAGGCAACCTGTGTAACCTAGTGAGACTGAAGATTCAAAAAAAGCAAAACAAAAAACAGTAGGGGGGAGTTTGGGAGCCAGGCTCAGTGGTAGAGCACTTGCACAGTATATGTGCGAATGTGCAAGACCCTGGGTTCAATACCCCAGTACCACCAAAAACAGAGAGAGTGAGAGAGAAGAGAGGGAGAGATTAGTGAACACGGGAGAGAGGAGAGAATGAAGTCCCTTCCTAATTCTGCCTTCTGTGTGACCCATCTTTATTGTTTCAGTTGATAACATAAAGCATAAAGTCTTAGGTTACAGACACTCTTTTGTAATCCTAAAATAGTGGTCTTTGAGTAGAGAGTTCACAACATTTTTTGGTTCTGTGCTTTTGAGTTATGTTAATATTTTGTTGTTGTTAGGTGCCAGGAAGTCAGGTCCAACTCATAGTGACCCTATGTACAACAGAACAAAATCCTCCCTGACACTGTGCCAGGCACACAATCTTTTTTATGTTTAAACCCATTTTTGCAGCCACTGTGTCAATCCATCTAGTTGAGGGTCTTCCTTTTCTTCATTGACCTGCAACTCTTCCAAACATGATGCCCTTCTCCGGAGATTGGTCCCTCCTGACAACAGGTCCAAAATATGTCAGACGCATTCTAGCCATCCTTGCTTCCAAGGAGCACTCTGGTTGCACTTTTCTTCTAGGATGGATCCGTTGGTTCTTTTGGCAGTCCATGGTGTATTCAATATTTTTCTCCAGGACCATAATTCAAAAGCATCAATTCTTCTCCTATCTCCCTTATTCACTCACCAGCGTTCACAACCATATGATGATGCAACTGAAACTACCATGCACAAAAAATCAAGCACACCTTCATCTTCAATGTGACTTCTTTACTTTTCAACATGTTAAGGAGGTCTTTGCAACAGCTTCTCCCCATGCAGTTTATCTTTTGATTTCTTGACTGATACTTCATTGGGTGTTGATTGTAGAACCAAGTAAGACAAAAATCTTGGACAACATCAACTTTTCTCCATTTATCTTGTGGTTGCTTGCCAACCTAGTTGTAAGGATTTTTGTTTTCTTGATGTTAAGGTGCAATCCATACCGAAGGCTGTGTTCTTTGACCTTCATTAGTAAATGTTTCAAATCCTCTTCAGTTTCAACAAGCAAAGCTGTGTCATCTGCATAATGCAGGTTGTTAATGAGTCTTCCTCCAATCATATTGGTGCGTTCTTCATAAAGTCCAGCTTCTAGAATTTGTTCAACATAGAGATTGAGGAGGTACAGTGAGAGGATACAGCCCTGATAGACGTCTTTCCTGACTTTAAACCAAGCAGAGTTAACTTGTTCTGTTCAAATGGCTGCCTCCTAGTCCATGCGCAGATTATTCATGAGTACAATTAAGGGTTCTGATATTCCCATTCTTCTCAATGTTGTCCATAATTTCTTGTGATCCACACAGTCAAATGCCTTTACATGGTCAATAAAACATAGATACCTTTATGGTATTCTCTGCTTTTCGGCCAATATCCTTCTGATGTCAGCAGTGATGTCCCTGGTTCCATACCCTCTTCTGAATCTGGCTTGACTTTCTGCCAGTGTACTGCTGTAATCCCTTTTGATCTTTAGCAAAATTTCGCTTATATGCGAAACTAATGATAATTTCCACATTTGGTTGGATATCTTTTATTGGGAATAGGCACAAACATGGATCTCTTCTAGTCAGTTGGCCAAAGCTCTTGGCATAGGCAGAGCACCTCCAGTGCTGCATCTGTTTGTTGAAACATCTCAACTAATATTCCATCAATTTCTGGAGCCTTGTGTTTTCACCAATGCCTTCAAGGCAGCTTTCATTTCTGCAGTACCATTGGTTCCTTATCATATGCAACTTCTTGAAATGGTTGATCATCCACTAAGTCTTTTTGGTATAATGACTGTGTTATTTCTTCCATCTTTTGATGTTTCCTATGTCTTAATATTTTCCCTGTAGAATCCTTCACTATTGCCCTTCAAGCCTTGAATTTTTTCTTCAATTCTTTAAGCTTGAGAAAAACAGAGCATATTCTTCCCTTTTGGTTTTCTATCTCCAGCTCTTTGCACATATCATAATATCTGATTTTGTCTTCTTGAGCTGCGCTTTGAAGTCTTCTGTTTAGTTCTTTAATTTTGTCATGTCTTCCTTTTACTTCAGCTATTCAGTATTCCCCGGGCAAGTTTCAGAATCTCTTTTGATATGTAATTTGGTCTTTTCTTTTTTTCCTGCCTTTTTAATAGTTTTTTGCTTTCCTTATAAAATGGTATCTTTGATGTCCTGCCAGAACTCATCTGTAAATATCTTAGAGAATTTCAGTTTTCTTACTGAAACTGTAATGAGTCTCGACAATGTGTATATTTAACATAGAAGAAATTGTCTATTAGTAAGTTAGTTACCTTATGCAAATGGAAGTTTGTAGGTATGCCATCATAGAATTAGGAACAAGTAGCACTTAAATCCAGCAGTGAGTCATTTGCTTTATCTTATTCCTAAATGTTAGCCTTTTAAAACTAGTTAATGTGATATTAATATTCAGTGCCATTTGCAGCAATTTAGTAGTGAGAATGAATTGCTTTTGAAATGATTTTTCTAATCTTTTTGGTAATCATAAGAAAATGAGCAGTCATGTAAAATGTTGAGAAGTCTTTGTGTTTCACTTTTGTAGACCACGGCATTCACTAAGCAGTCTTGCTACAGCGGTAAAGGAGATCGAGGAGATCCCCGCATATCTGCCCAATGGTGCAGCCCTGAAAGATTCAGTGCAAAGAGCCAGAGACTGGCTTCAGGATGTAGAGGCACTGCAGGTTGGTTTAAAACTACAAACACATGAACAAAAAACCCTGAATGCAGAAGTGCACCTGTGAAAATTACTGAAATGCTGAAAAGGGTAATATGTTGGAGCTTATCTCAACACACAGATTTAGTACTTTTGGAGCTGATCAGATGACCAATTCAGTTTTTTTATCAGTACTATCAAGTTGAACCCAGGGCCTTGTGCATGCTACATAAGTGCGCTACTACTCAGCTGCATCCCTCTTTTATTTTTTGAGACTAGGTATCTTACTACGTTGCACAGGCTGCCTCTGGCCTTGAACTCATGATCCTCCTGTCTCAGCCTCCCCAGGTAGCTGGGATTATAGGTGTGTGCCATGGCTCCTGGCTCAGCCCTTTTGTGTATACTTAGGAGTTATCCTGACCAGCTGGCTCAATTATTTAAAGCATGGACAGTCCACCCAACTCTTTGGAAACTGGGGAGTCTCTTACATGGCAATCTTGAGTACTTGGTGGTAGATTGAAGGAGAAGAGCTGAAAATGAAGTTCTGAAACAACTCTGATGCATACAGTGCCTCTTGTTGGCTTGTCAATGTTGGAAGTCAATCGGGAGTAATAGAGTCCATCATTCTTATTATATGGTAATATGGCTAAACGAGGTCCTAGGCCCCAGAATTTTCATTAAGTAGTGACTTGGAGCTTGCAGCTGTACCACCCTGGCATCTGATCCTGTCAGATCTTGGAAGCTAAGCAAAGTTGGGCCTGATTAGTTCTTGGCTAGGAGACCACTGGAGAACACCAGGTGCTATAGGCTTGGGAGAAGGACCTGGCAGCCCACTCCCAAAAAACAATCAGCCATTGAAAACCCTATGAACAGCAGAGAAGCACTGATGGCTAGACTGTGTCTTATGTATCTTGGGCATGTTGTCAGGAGAACCAGTGCCTCGAGGACATCAAGTTTGAGAGAGTGGAGGGTTAACAAAAAAAGGAAAACCCTCAACTAGAAAGACTGACACAGTGTCTGCAGCATAGGATTAAACATAGAAAAGCTTCTGTGCTTGGCACAGAATGGAGGCGTATTTCGTTCTTTTGTACATAGGGTCGCTGTGAATCAGACCTGACTTGATGGGACCTAACAACAACAACAGTCACTTAGAGGGAAGCAGCTTCCCAAGCTTATAAAGAAACAAAACAAAAGAAACTGAGGAAGTTTCAAAGTAATGGATCAAAAGCAATTTATCATCAAGTATTTGTGGCCTTTTGCTAGATGTTATACTTCTGACTTGCATGTAAATTTAAAAAGAGAATGATATTTACTTGTAGAATTATTAAGGTACAGAAAGAATGCCTTGTATGGTTTACCCAACTTGTAGTAAGATAACATAATTTGAACTGATTTTGGGGAAAAGGAAGGATCTTTATGTTTCTAACTGTTATAAACTAATAGGTCTAATAGACCTATTGAGAAAAGAGTCTCAAGTTTTTGAATCCTTCATATTTGAGGGGTTTGCACATGTCATCATGAGAGTAAAATCCTTAAAATCCTTCAGATTTGAGGGATAAAATAGTATCTGGCTGTCCAGTATTTGTGTAATTTTAAGTGGTTCTAATTAGGCACTTGCTAACAAAAAATACTAGAGGGGCTGGGAGCATGTATGGGTCAGTGGTTGAGTGCTTACAAAAAGCTTGCCTGAGACCTGGGGTTCAGCTCCCCAGTGGGCAGGGGCGGGGAGAAAGGAGGAAGGCAGGCAGGCATTCTTTGAATTAAGAATACTAAACAGGATAGTTCTAGACAAATGATTCCAAGAAAACATTGGGCATCTGTTCTGTTAATAGGGAGAAGAAGATACATTGTTTGAGGAGATTATATAATTAAGCAGTGACACTTGCAAACAGAAAGAAAACAAAGCATTTACATGCACGGAAGCTTCCTAAATGGGAGTTTTAGTTGCAGACGCCTATCGGTGGTGTCCTCCCTTCCGCGTAGTGATTGATAGCAGCCAGGAGGAGAGGTCATTGCAGTGAGAGGCCAGCTTGTCAAATCAGAAAGCAAGCACATACTTCTGGGTAGGCCTATCCCCTTCATTTCCTTGCGACAGAGCCCATGATGGCAAAAAGCAAATTTTGTTCCATCCCTGGAGAAAGAGCCTAGCCTTTTTCTTTCATCATCTACGTAAGAACTAACAGAAATGGGACTAATAACAAAGGTCCCCTTCATGTTTTGTGGGTCATTTCCTTTAAAGTGGTATCCAGTGGTCTGCTTTACATGTAGGAAACATTGCACGTATTTCTAAATTGCGTGCCATGGGAATAACATGTAACTTAGGAGTCAGTGTTTGTAAGTGTCCACCAGAACATTTATGTCCTAACAGATTCATTTCTCCAAGAGTAGGTGTCAAGCTGTGAAATCTCCATCTGCCCAGTCATCCTGAGTCATCCTAGAAACGCCTGTCAGCGTTTGTCTGTCTAATACCGTACATGTTGCCCCTGATCAGCATGTCTATTTATGCATCGTTGAGACTTGTACAGTTCTGCCCCACTCCCTTTTTCCTGTGTCCCTGTGGAGAACAGTTATCCTAGGATATGCTCTATCTTCTGGATAGAATTTGTGATGCATTCTATTTTCTGTATTTCCTATAATTGGAGTTAGTTTCAAAGCTTTGATGGAATAAGTTATAAATGTTTGACAAAAATACATGCAAACGTCAGGCGATATTGCACGCTTAGGATTCCATCATGCCTAGGAGGCACCTCTGGATGACCTGGTGGAAGGGATGCTGAGCTTACCATTGGTTAGAGCAACACTGATGCATTTCAACCCCCATAACCTAATGATTTTACTCTCCTAGTTTGGCTCTCCTAGTTTGGCTCTATGATTCTCACGCAAATTGTGGTTCGTGGTTCGTGGACCAGCAGCATTAACACCACCAGGAGCAGCAGCGTCCCCGGGGAACTTGATAGAAATGCAAATTCATGGATCCTTCCTTGATGTACTAAATCAGTATCTGGAGACAGGGCCTAGGACACTGTGTTTAAACAAACTTTTCAGGTGGTTCTTAGAGATGCTAAAGTATAAAAACCACTGGGCTTTCTGAACTCATATTTCAGATTCCTAAATAATTTATACTCAGTTACTTTAATCATTGGTGAGTGGATTGGAGTAAAATACTGTTTTTGTTGCCTTTTTTTTTTTTCCCCTTTGAGACAGGATCTTGCCACATAGTCCTGGCTGGCCTTGAACTCATGATCCTCCTGCCTCAGCCAGTTGAGTGCTGGGATTACAGGCATATGTCACCATGCTGGTCTTCTCGCTTCATTAAACATTTAAATCAGCGTATGAAATCTTGAGTTAATACATACTTTTATTTCTGTTGAATTTCTTTCAGACTAGACATACAGACTAATGTGATGAGTGCATTTAAAAGAGTATAAATAATCAGAACAAAGGGACCACAGTGGATGTCATGTTAATATTTGCATACATTGGAGCCCAGCACAAACTAGGTTCTCTGGCTATTTGTTAAGTGAAAAAACACATGTTGATTCTACTACCACAACCATCGCTCAGCTGGCAGGTTTTGCCAACATCTATGAATTTAAGATGTTGAGATCATGGATAATCTGAATTGGTCCATTGGTTATGGATGGGCCAGTCTGAACTATGTTTTTCCTGTTTTACATAAAATGATTCTTTTTTTCTAAATTGCTGTAATTATTCTTATTAGGCTGGAGGACGCGTGCCAGTGTTAGACACACTCATTGAACTTGTCGCAAGAGGCCGGTCTATCCCAGTACATCTGAATTCTTTGCCAAGACTGGAGTTACTAGTATCTGAAGTTCAGGCTTGGAAAGAATGTGCTGCTAATACATTCTTGACTGAGAATTCTCCATATTCTCTCTTAGAGGTAAGTTTGCAACTAGTTTAGCTGCAAGAACTTTGATCTCCTAGTTTGGGAAAATATAAGAGTTCCATCACATGCAAAGGTGACATCCTCGGTGGATCTGTCTCCTGTGAATTGTTTTTAGCAACTCATGAATGTTTTCTGGACACATTTAGGATGTACGAAGTGTCTAAAGAAGAGCATTTTTCCTATTGGATGAAGTTCTCTGTTGAAATTGGACTCGTAAGCTGGGTGTGGTAGCTTCTGCCTACAATCTCAGCACTTAGGAGGCTGAGGCACAAGGATCATGTGTTCAAGGTCAGCCTAGGCTACATAGTGAGACCCTGTCTCAAAAACAAATAAAAACAACAAATAGAAACAACAAACAAAAAGCCAGAATGGAATTGGACTCTTAAATGTGGCCAGAATTTAGTAAGCCTGATACATGATCTCACCTACCTTTCAGAAAGTGCCTCAGCTGCACTTTTTGGGGAACAGGGGGTTGGGTGGACGGAACCCTAGAGCCTTGTCCATGTTAGCCAAGTGCTCTGCTACTGAGCTGCACTCCAGCCCAGTTTTTGTATTTCTAATGATGAGCTGATGCTTCATCACGAGAATCAGCGGTCGTATATTATATTTTTACTCACTGGATACAGAATCGAAGTCAGTCTTTTGTGTGCCTGCCTGCCTGGCTTCCTTCCTCTTTTCTCTTTTATAGACCAGCATCTTCTGGCCTCAGGAGTGCATATATTAAAGAAAATGTTAGATATGAGAAATGTACATCTTTCCACTGCTTAGGCTTTTATTCTGCTTTGTCTGAAATCCATTTTACCAGTGGTTGTGCTTTGTCCCACATTAGGTGCTCTGTCCTCGATGTGATGTCGGCCTTTTGGGATTGAAAAGGAAGCAGAGGAAGTTGAAGGAGCCCTTGCCAAGTGGGAAGAAGAAAAGCACCAAACTAGAGAGTCTGAGTGACCTGGAGAGGGCTTTGACTGAAAGCAAAGAGACTGCTTCAGCTGTGCGTAGTAGGAGTTTTTCTTCTCCTTACTCTGGTGTTGGGGAGGACAATTTCCAGCCCTTTTGGATGGGTAGGAATATTGGGAAGGCAAGTAGGATAACTTAATGAGTGCTCAGTTTCACCAAAAAGACTTTCGAAAATTGTCAGGTTTAAAAGATTTAAATGAAAAATGTCAGGGCGAGTGGGGTGTAGCTCAGTGGTAGAATGCTTGCCTGGCATTCATGAGGCCTTGGGTTTGCTCTCCAGCACCTCAAAAATAAAATAAACGAGTGAATGATGTCTAGAGGTGCAGAAGATTCAGGGTAGGCCTGTGAGATGGTAACTGAGTACTTTAAAACTAACAGATATGTGAACCTGCAATGCCAACATAGGAACTCACAGTAAGAAATACACTTAAAAGGTACTGGGTGCTTATTTGAGTCCAACCTGCATTTAGTAAACAGTATAGATTCATGATAAGGCAGTGTCTAGGTAATGCTTGGGCTTGGCTTTAGCTCAGTTGGTAGAGTGCCACTCTGCCCTCGGTTCTGTCCCCAGCACCACAAAAATGGGAGAAGGACGTGGCAGTCCACTTGTGAATTAATCCCATTATGTGTTGCCTTTGAAAGCCCCATCTAGGTCAGTAAGAGTGAGGCATCACTCAACAGTATCCAACAACACCTATTGCTTAAGTGAGCATAGTGTTAGGCAAAAAAGGGAAATAGCTGTGTAATTTGGATGTTTTTAATGGCATTGAATGGGCTGGGGTTTAGCTCACTTGGGAGGGTGCTGCTCTGCGCTCTCTGAGATCCTCGTTTTGATCCTCAGCACCACAAAAACGGGAGAAGGACCTTGCAGCCAACTCCTGAAACAATCCCAAAACAATTAACCATTGAAAACCTTATGAGTGGCACAGAAGCACTGTCAAATATGGTGCCAAAAAATGAGCCACCCAGGCTAGAAGGCTTTCAAGAAATGACTGGGGAAAAACTGCCTCCTCAAAGTAGAATCAACCTTAATGATGGGAATGGAATAAAGCCCCTGGGACCTCCTTCTGCTGATGTGGCACTACTCAAAATGAGAAGAAACATAGTGGCTGCAACATTGGGCTCAAACATTAAAAGATCATGTGCGTGGTGCAGAGTTCACGCGGTGCTGCTTTCTGTTGTACATAGGGTCACTATAAGTCAGATTACTATAAGTCGGATTTGACTTGACAGCACCCAACAACAGCAAGAGGGGAGGGCTTTGGTCGTTCAGCTTTTAGTTGAGGCAAATGGCCAACGAAACTGGACATGTAAGTTTAAAGTGATAGTGGCCAACTCTGACATGGCTATTAATGTGAACCTTTTAATTTGACACCTTTAAGTGCTGCATTTATTTCGTGGTGCTTAATGAATAAGCCTATAATGCTTGGACTTGTTCATTTAGTGGACGCCGTGTACAGAATAGGTGCTCAGTCTGCATGTGAGAGCTCCCTTTATAAACAGCTTGTAAATGGTGTTGAGAAATATGTTCATTATCTCTGTAGCTTAAGACTGTGAGGTTCATTCTGTGTCTTTGTGTGTTGAAGTCATTTGTACTGAACGCCATGCTTTCCTGACATGGCTCTTTTCAGTAGAGAGCAAAGCCTATATATGAGTACATTGCAACTTTGTATGGAAAGAGAACCCTGCTGGGCTTGGTGGCGCACGCCTGTAATCCCGGCATGCAGGCGGCTGATGCTGGAGGATCAATGCAAATTCTGGGCCCATCTGGTCTACACAGCAAGTTCCAGGCCAGCCTGGGCTACACAGTTAGACCCTGTGTCATAAAACAAACAAAACCCCAGAGAGGCAACCTTGCAGAATACTTGGTTTTGTCTTTGTTCTAATGGTCTGTTGTACATCGGGTTGCTATGAGTCGAACACTGGGACACCGACTCAGCAGCACCTAACAACAACAACAACAACAACAACAACTAATGGCCCTTTTTTATCTTGGGTGTGGAGCTGGGTGGTCTGATAAGGTGGTTTCTATTTAGTTTTTCATGAGGGATCCAGTTTCATTACCTGGAATTGCTGTGTTCAGCGTACAGAGATCTTAGCAGTAAGAATAGGAAGAGACATAGACAACTCCTGCACAGTGGCCACTGTTGGAGACTTTCCAATTCCAGTACCTTTTGAGAACCCAAAGCTAATAGAATGAAAACACCCAGGAATGAGCGCACACAAAGCATAAAATGCCATTCTCTTTCCCGAGAATTGCGTTATCTAGATGAATGTGCGAGGAGGCTGGACTCATAAGAAGTGGCATCTGGTGAGCGGTTGCTTGCACTGCATTTACCGCGTGCCAGGCAGAGTGTCCTGTCTCACATCCCATGTAATTGCCCTCGCAGGCCCCCAGGGTACACAGTGTCAGCTCCACTTTATGTAGGCAAAAGGTTAGCCATGCAGGCATCTGCTGCCCTGGCTCACTTGCGTGATGAGGTGGGGCAGAGCCTGGGTTTGGACGTGGACAGTCCGCTCCGGTGCACGAGAGCCGTGACCTGTTAGGACTTGCGTTGTGGAGGAAGGCGGGATGCTCTGGCATTGTCCTTGATTGCTAACTGCTTTTCAGATGGCAACGCTCGGGGAAGCTCGCCTCAGAGAGATGGAAGCCCTGCAGTCCCTCAGACTTGCCAACGAAGGGAAGCTGCTGTCGCCTGTGCAGGACGTGGAGCTGAAGGTGTGCCTGTGTCAGAAGTCCCCGGCGGCTCCGATGATCCAGTGTGAACTCTGCAGGGATGCGTTCCACACAAGCTGTGTGGCGGTACCCAGCGTTTCACAGAGCCCCCGCATCTGGCTCTGTCCCCATTGTCGGAGGTCGGAGAAGCCTCCGTTGGAGAAGATTCTGCCCTTGCTGGCCTCGCTGCAGCGCATCCGTGTCCGCCTCCCCGAGGGGGACGCGCTGCGGTACATGATCGAAAGAACCGTGAACTGGCAGCACAGAGCCCAGCAGCTGCTTTCATCAGGGAACCTAAAGTTTGCGCAGGAGCGCGTGGGCTCGGGACTGTTGTATAGCAGATGGCAAGCCTCAGCAGGACAGGTGTCAGAGACGAACAAGGTGAGCCTGGGCCCGCACGGCCCGCACCCTTCTCCCTTGCCTGACACTCCATCTGGGTTTGCTGTTCTTCTGCCACCGCCGGCACCCCTTGTCTTGTTGCTCCCCACTTGAGGGGCCGCGCTTCTCTGTTTCGTCCGCTCCTGACCGACAGTTGTTGTTTCTCAGGCTCTGTTTCTGTAGTGCGCGGGTTTACCTTTTCATGTACTCGCATCGCTTTTCCATTTATATGTCGATGTATTTAACGTGTGCGTATAGATGTATTTTCTGGTTTTGCTTGACTGAAACATTTTTTCCCCTTCTTTCCTCTCCTCTAAGTCACTGTCTAGAAAGGGAAACAGCTTCCTGCCTTCTTGTTAGCCTTGGAGGAAGGTTAGTGTTTGGAAGTTTGAGTGCCGTATTGTTGCTTCAGAGCAGAGGCTGCGGTTCCATACCGTCTGTGGTCTCTGCCAAAAGTCAGATTCTTCTGACCATTGTGGGGATGGGTGGGCAGCTTGCTGACTTCATCCATAGACGGCTGTGGAAGATACCAGGAAAGGGCGATCGCAGTGGCACTGTTCAGCCTTTCGGTATGGCTGATGTTCCAATCCAGTATATATTTCTTAATCAGAGAGGACCACAAGCTGTGCACTATGGCACACATCTGAAGTCCTAGCTACCCAGGAGGGTGAGGCTGGAGGATCACTGGAGCCCACGAGTTTGAGACCAGCTGGGGTGATATAGTGAGACTTCTTTCTTTTTTCAAAAAAAGAGAAAACCTGAAGAAACTTGGGGCCAGGCTGTGACTGAGTGGCGAAGTGCTTGTCTAGCGTGCGCCAGGCCCTAGGTTCAATCTGCAGCACTGCAGAAAAGAGAGCAAGACAATGAACCCCAGTTTTCTTGTGCCATATGAACACAGACATGTGAATTACCTGAGCTAAATATTCATTAGATTAGAGATAAGGGCCAAAAACGGCCTCTTGTTATATTTGCTTCCTCAGTCTTTGGTTTTCTCTTTCTTCCCAGGTTTCTGAAATAGCAGGTGGTCAGTTAAATATTTGCTGCATGCATGAATGGCAGCTGTTAGGGCAGCCTGCAGCACAGTCACTCGAGTTCTTTACCCAGGATATGCTGGGAGCTTACCTTTATTCATAAAAGGAAGGGACACCACTAGTATTTGCTACTTTATGGTCGGAAGAGTGTTTTCCTTACTTCAAGAAAACCCTGAGGGAGTAGGGGTGAATGACTCCTGACAGGTTCTTATTTGATTTAGTCAAAGGGGTGCCTGCCTGTGTTGATCATATTGTAATTTTTAATAAGGGGATTCTGTAAAGGTGAGCAGGTTATGTGATTTGATTCCCACAGAGAAAGTGGCTTATTTCCCAGTGGTGTCTTTCCCTCTCTGAACCAGGCCAAGTAAAACTGGGAAGGTGAAATCCTCGCTGTTCAGGAGGCTTATCCTGCCTGTCCTAAGAGGCAGGGACACCCTGTTCATTTTGGGAAAATTAAGTCTTTCTTTTTACTGGTGGTTGGCCTGATAGCCCAAGTTACTTTGATTGGACTGATAGGAGTATTTTCAATCCTGAAAAGGCCTTGTTTTAAAATGTTTTTCTTCCATTAGGTGTCTCAGCCTCCTGGCACAACGTCATTTTCCTTGCCTGAAGACTGGGACAACAGAACCTCATATTTACATTCTCCTTTCTCTACTGGACGGAGTTGTATCCCCCTGCATGGTTTGTATTTTATTATTATTACTATTTTGAGGGCCAGATAGTAATAGGTCATCTTGCACTGGGTCTTTATAATAGATGATCAGGTACCATAAAGACCTTTCTCCTTAAATGTAGGATGTGGATTACTTTGCATTTGCTAGATTCGAGAGTAATGGGTTATATTTGAAATTTTGCAAATACAAAAGAAACAGAGAAGAAGGCCTTGTCTGTTGCTTTCATGGATAAAAGGGTTTAATTCCATGCCAAGTAGTAATTAAACACCATGTATCTAGGTCAGGTGCTCAGTCAGGGGCTCCCTTGTAGGGGGCTGTGTGGAGGATCTTAGGGATAATGGGCGTTTGAAACCTTGCTCCTTTTTTCTTATCTATCGATGACTACCCCATGAGTTCTGCCTAGAGCTGCAAGGGGCGTTCTGATCCTTAGTCACCCCTTCTCAGTGTCTGTCTGGTCATGTGGCCAGAGCTCTTTGATCCAGAGAGCTCAGGCCCTGGGCTAGCCGCTGCTTTCTGTGCTTTCTAGTAAAAGCTGTCACGGCAGAGGGCACTATCTTCTGTATTAGAAATAAGCCAGAAGCGAGGATTCTGGTGGGATAAGTACTTGCCTAGTGACCACAAGTCTCAGGAAACCTTGTTTGGGCCCTGTTTGTTGTACTGTGGACGGAGGCGCATTGAGTGGACCTAACTGGAACATGTGCAGTTCAGGGCGAGGGGAAGTGGCAGGAGGGCCGCCCTTCTGTGCCTCACAGGCCTAAGTGCACGAGGCTGGCGTGCTCTGTTGTCCTCATTTTCACCGGATCTGGTCTTTCACAGGCATCAGTGCAGAAGTGAATGAACTGTTGATGGAGGCCCAGTTGCTCCAGGTGTCGCTTCCTGAAATTCAGGAACTTTACCAGACTCTACTTGCAAAGCCAAGCCCTGCTCAGCAGAGTGACCGAAGCTCTCCAGCCAGACCGAGCAGTGACAAGGTGAGTGTGGGAGGGGCTGCTGGGAGGTGGCTGGTGCTGGCTTTTTAGTGTCGTTCCACCTCAGGAGTTTGGGGGAAAGAGTTGTGGTCTGACCATGAAGGATGCCAACTGTCTACCTCATGGCCCTGTTCACTCAGAAGATAGGCGCTGCACACCCTCTGCAGTGGTCTGGGCTCACATCTGGATTTGGGTCCTGTTCTAATCACTGTGTGAATTTCTTCTTCTTTTCTTTTTAGTAAGGTATGCTTCTCGTCATGCCCATGTCATAATAGTGAGAAGTAGGATTATTTTGCTCTGTAAGAGAAACATTCTGTAGAGACGAAAGGGTAATGGTAGCGGGGAGGGCCTTGTGTTACAAGGATTTCAAAGTGAAAGATGACATTGGTATCTGTGGCACCCATCTGCAATCCCAGTGATTGGGAGGCTGAGGCAGGAGGATCGTGAGTTTGAGGCCAGGGGCCGCCTGCACAACTTAGGAAGACCTTGTCTCAAAATGAAAAATAAGAAAGGAGCTGGGGGTGCAGCTCAGTGGTAGAGCATTCCTAGCATGTGTGAGGCACTGGGTTTAACCGTGAGGTACTATCCCCCCCTCCAAAAAAAAAAAAAAAAAGATGCTCTTAGAGTTAACATTGCTTCTGTTACTCCCCTAAACGTTAACAGGACAGCTGCTGGCTGTGAGGCCTGAGGATGCCCGCCTCAAGTGCTGAAGGATACTCCGTGATGGCCCATGTCTTAGCGCAGTTAAGGATATTGTTACTTCCTTCTAGTAAAGTGACTGAGCGATCACATGTAAGGTCCATCCTGAGAAGATGCTCAGGATAGAAATTAGTAGGAAGCCTCAAGCCACGTCAGGGAGGAGCTTATGAAAGATCGCATGAGGCCGACACCAGCGTTTCGATTTCCCTCCTCATCTTGAAGCCTGATAGCTCAGTGCCGTTGCTGGCGATGTTCATTTATGCACTTTACTCCTGGGAGGGGTGGAGGGTACGTCCACGACGAAGAAACCTGCTGGCCTGGTTCTTCAGGAGCCAGTGGGTCGCAGGGTAGCCATAAACACTTTGACGGAAGCCAGGAAGCAGTCAGTCGCCTACTTGTAGCTGTGGTGTGGGGTGTGGATGTCCTTCCTCACCTGGTGCTGGCCGGCTCACATGTTTCATTTCCTTTTTCCAGGCTGCCTTAACAGCACTGACAAACTCAGACTGATTTTCTCATAGGACCTGAGGAGGAAGAGGTGGCGGCAGTGGTTAGGAAGTAGTCTTACGTGTTCACCTGGCTCTCATTCCCCTGTTTTCTTTACTTTCACTCGTACGGTAAAAGGCGAAGCGTAGGCTAAGACCGAATGTGCTCCTCTTCTACCCAGAGTGACTGCTGCCGAGGGAAGCGAGATGGAGTCAACAGCCTGGAGAGAAAGCTGAAGAGACGCCTGGACAGAGAAGGCCTCGCCAGTGAGCGGTGGGATCGAGTCAAAAACATGCGGACCCCCAAAAAGAAGAAAGTCAAACTGAGCCACCCCAGGGACATGAACACTTTTAAATTAGAGCGAGAGCGTAGCTATGAATTAGTTCGTTCTGCCGAGACTCATTCCCTGCCCTCAGACACATCCTATTCTGAACAGGAGGACTCTGAGGACGAAGATGCCATCTGTCCCGCTGTGAGCTGCCTGCAGCCAGAAGGAGATGAGGTCAGTGAGGTTTGGGCCGTAGAGGACATGCTTCCCCTTAGCTCACAGCCCCTGTAAGCTAGACCTCATCTCGCTGGGTCTTTCTCTTCTGCTTGAGCCGATCTGAATGGATTGCTCAGTTCTCCCCCACTGGTCTCTCTGCTCTTAACCATCGCTCCTGGGGCTCCTCCTTTCTCTTGAAGAAGCTCTCGTTCTTCCCTTTTTCCTTCTCTTGCTCCTCCAGCTCTCGCCGTCCCGGCTAAGGAGGTGGGAGGGATGCTGACGGAATGAATGCCCTTTTGCTTACTGCCACAGGGCAGCACTGTCTTGCCCCAAAGCAGTCCCGGCTTGAAGAATGACTTTGACTTGGTTGCTTTGGCTGGTGGGCCTGCTCCGCCCGCGTGGCTTAGCCTCGTGCCAGCGGTCCCGGTGGTGGGACGCCCGATTCTGAGTGGCGTTTTTTTCCTCTGAACACCCCGTCTTCCCGCTCTTTGTAACCAGGTGGACTGGGTCCAGTGTGATGGCAGCTGCAATCAGTGGTTCCATCAGGTCTGTGTTGGTGTTTCTCCAGAGATGGCGGAGAAGGAAGACTACATCTGTGTGCGCTGTACTGGGAAGGATGCGCCAGGCCGAAAGTAAACACAAAACAGACAGCCCCACTTAATGTAATTCAGGACTCCCACCCCACCGAGAAGATTTCCTCAGCTCTCAGCAAAGCGACAGGACTGGTGTTCAGGCCAGCCTGTACACGGTGCTATTTCTATTCCTTACGGGATCATTTTTCCAGAACTCTTTGAAAAAAAGAAAAAGAAAAAAAAAAC
This sequence comes from Pedetes capensis, assembly GCA_007922755.1. NCBI lineage: Eukaryota > Metazoa > Chordata > Mammalia > Rodentia > Pedetidae > Pedetes > Pedetes capensis. The sequence continues at coordinate 19,377 of VMDO01006072.1, read as the reverse complement.
TAAAAAAAAAATTTTTTTGACACTTTTTGTATTTTTTTCCTTAAGAGCTGTTTGTGGTTGTTGAGGTTTGAAATGCTGACTGGTTTCGCAGGGGTTTCCACTGATTCGGAAGGCATCGGAGATCACACCTTGTCTTGTACAGCACTGACAATTGTACCTCTGTCTGTGATTTACCGGCTTGAGAGTCCATCTCAGTTGCAGGGCCGAGAGGGGCACCAGAAGTTCCAGTAAACCGTCACCGAGGAGTCTTCCTCTCGTTTACTCTGTTACCACACCGGGGAATTTTAAGTTCTTCACTTTTGGGGTTTTGTTTGTTTGTTTCTTTATCCACTTTCTTTTTTTTTTTTTTTTTCCTGGTAGACTAGGTTTATTTATCTGAGCAATAACTTCTATGTTGGTTTCAGTGGCTGGAATTAAAACAAAACAAAACAAAAACTTCTGAACAGTGTGTCGGTGCTTTAGCATTTGGTTAATGTACAGAACGCAATGTCTTGTTTCTAGTGTCACTGATGAGCTAGTGATGTAGAACGGAGACTGCGCTGTAAGTAATTGCCACGGCTGTATTTTGGCTTCCTCCCCTATTTTGGCTTCCGCCCCTATTTTTTGGTAGCTTGTATCAAATGTTGCAGTTTATATTGTGGAATAAATCCTTGGTCCTAACATAACACTAAATGCTGGTTATTCAGAGCCCTCAGCCTCCAGCCTCTTCTGGGCTTCCGCCTCAGGGGCTCACAGAGCCAGGAGGGGCTGCTTGCTCTCGCTTCTGCCTCTGCAGGCTGCAGTAGCAGTGGGTGTCGCCTGCACACGCGAGGCGAGTCTTCTTTTGTAGCCTGCTCGTCGGGTGGGCCGTGTGCCTCCGGGCCCCCGTGAAGATCCCCTCAGTCCCCAGATGCCAGAGCCTGTCTTCCAAGCCATGCCCTTTTTAGTTAAGACCCCCCGGGATGTTGGGGAACTGCCCTAGCTTCAAGTCAGTCCTCCTTGAGGACACAGTACCCTGATCACAGTTGAGTCCATAGGGGAGCTTGGTTTAGGGGTGAGATGTGGGGAGGAAACCCAAGGAAGGCTCATCCTCGCCAGGGTCAGGCTTGGGGACGGCCAGCTCCGCCTTCCTGGCTTGCTTTCCCCCATCGTTCCTGGCCGTGGACAGCCCGCGGCGGTCGCCCTCCTCAAAGGGCCTGCTGTGCGGTGGAGAAGGCATCTGGTGAGCAGAGCAGCCTGTCTGCTTTTTCCGATTCCGTTGCTAGGGTTGGTTTTCCCCGCACTGGATAGCCATAAACCCGAAGGTGGGTAGAGCTAGTGGCTCTTTAATGAAACGAAACAGCAGCAAAAGCAGTTTGTGATGTAGCAGAGATTTAAATGTACTGTCCCCTTTTATGCAATTCAAACGATTAAATCTCTTTGAGAACGACTCCCCGGTGTCTGCAGTTTTCCTGCAGTTGTGACTTCTCTCCTGGTCTGATGGGGTCTGGGGCAGCAGAAAAGCACAGCCCCTGGTGCGCAGTCTGGAGGGGTAGCGGTTTGGCCTTTGCAGGAATCTAGACCTTACCCAATCCCAGCATTGGGACCGGATGCCAGCTGTCCCAGGCCTGCCTTCCGGGGAGAAGGTGAGCTTCGAAGCAGGCACGGCTGCCGGGGCTGCGCTCAGCGGGAGGGCACCTGCCTCGCTCACATAGGCCCTGGCGACCGTCCCCAGTGTGCAGGAAAAATGAAAGGAGCATCGCTGCTGAGAGGAAGCCCTTGCCTTCGGGGAGTTCCACCCATGTAGTGCCAACGCCCCCTCCTGCCCACTGGCACAGCCCCCGACACGGCAGCCTGCCGAGGCAGTGCTCTGTGTCTTGGTGGTGACAGGCTCAGGGCGGGGGGCTGATGCTGAAGTGAGAGCGTCAGCAGCCCGAAACCATGCTGCCTGTCAGTGACAAAGCCTGGGCTTCCTTCCGCTTCTCCTACTGTGCATGTTCTGCCTTGGACACCAGCAAAGGCTGCCTTCTCTCGGGCACCCAGCATGACCAACGACTAAAGTTCTGTCTGGAAACCATGTCGCTGCGTTAGTGGTGAAGCGGGTCTGTACCCTGGAGAAACCCTGGACCTCAGGAGACACGAGACACAGCGAGAGCAACACTTGAGCTTCCGTCTCAGAAGCTGTGCAGCTCCCTGAGCTAAGAGACGACTGCGCTAGGCAGAGCCTGAGCCAAGGGGGTCAGAGTCGGTGGGTAAACCCAGCACCAAGGGTGGGTGAGGATACCCCACCTCGCCCTCTGCCTGCAGTGACTTGTTTGTTTTGCTTTTTCTTCTATAGCCACCTCTGGGAGATGGGACAGCTTGCATGCTCTGCAAGTGCTGGACCACTGAGTTGCACCCTCAGCCCATGTTTTTACTTTTTGAGACAGGGTCTCACTAAGTTGTGCAGACTGCCTCTGGTCTCAAACTTGCGATCCTCCTGCTTCTGCCTCCCAAGTCGCTGGGATTACAGGTGTGTGCCACCGCACCCGGCTAGGACTCATTTTTCTATCTCAAGGTTAACGTACAGCAGAAGGGCCATTTGTGGTAGAGTTTGGTGCAAACCTAAATTTCCTTGCTTGGTTGTTTGCAGAGCTTGAGCAGGAGAGCCATAAAGATCTTGATGCCTTGAATCTTCTATTTCAGCAGAAGTGGGTGAGCTGCACCTTGTTTGCCATTATGCCCACCATAAAAACCAGTGTGATAAGCCGCATGTGGTGCATGCCTTGTAATCCTAGCACTCGGGAGGCTGTGGCAGGAGGATTGTAAATTTGAGGCCAGCTTGGGCTATGTAACAAGACCCTGTCTCAAGACAAATAAGCAAACCAAAAAAAGCAATGTGGCTCTTTGGGCATTGGAAGGCCCTTTTGTAGAGGATTTGTGCCCTTTTTTTCCTTCTCCACTTTTAACCTTGATGGATATTTGGTGGCCATTAGACCTGTTTCTGGCTTGGAACAGGCATCGGTTGGCATTTAGTGCCCACGGGCTGCTTTTCTGGCCCCAATCCTGTATTGGTTTCTGACTGTAAAACAGACTGGAGTGGATTCCAGGTGCTGGATGCTTGTGACGGGAGGTAGAATTGGACAGCAAGTATTTTAAAGTCACTGCCTTCCGCCAAGCATCGAGCCAGAGCTATTCATTCAGTAACAGACCAACATATGCCAGTCTGTGGTGGGCATCAGCCTATAGTAAAATGGCTTTTCTTTGGTTTAGGGGTGAGGCTCAGGGGTAGAACACTTGTCTAGCATGTGAGGCCCTGGACGCCATCTCCACGATGCTGCAGAAAATGTCAAGACATGAGTTATGAAGAAGAGCCGAGGAAAGCAACGGAGACACCGCTGCCGGCCTGTGTTGAGCTCTGCCTGAGGGATGGGGTCCTTCCTCAGCAACATGGCAGGAGGCACCATGACACTCGTGCGGAGGGATGGCTTCACTCCTGCCGGCCTCTGTCCTGAGCCCTCCGCGTGTGCCCCTTCCAAGCTTCCCGACGTCCTGGGAGGTTTCATGTCTGACTCACGATGGAGACATTCCTGGAAGCTGCCTAACGACGATTGTGTTCAGTTACTACTGTTGTAAATCCATTTGTAAGGCATAACCAATTTGTAAAGTGTGTATTTCACTGCCTCCAAGTTTATGTAAACAGATTTTCATGTTTAAGTGTTGCTTACATAGAAAGGCACCCTAAGTTATCATCAGTATCAATGGGACATTTCAAGCCAGCCAATATCAGCAAACAGCTCCCTGCTTGGGTCCTAGGGTAATTAATTACCCAAGGAAGAAGGGCTAACTGGGTGAGTGGGGGTCCATTTTACATTTTCAGGCTCACCTGCTGCCTCGCAGTGGAGGAGTGGAATGGTGAGGTCACTGGATACGTTTCAGGTGAGTGAAGGCCATAGGGCCATTCTTCCTGCCTTCCTTTCTATGGAACACAGAGAAATTAAATTGCTGCCTTTAAAAAACTGCCATTCTGAGGAAGCAAGTTCTTTGGTCTATTTAAAATAGACCAAGCATTTTAGTCCCTGGCAGACTTCCTCGCTAGAAATGGAGGCGCAGAGCCGTTTCAAACACTGAGTCCTCTGCCTTCCCCCGCCAGTGCTTTTCCACCGACTAACTCCAGAGCGAGCACACACAAAACAGCATCCCTTCCGCATGTGGCCGGGACAAGGGGTTTGACAACCAAAAAATGAAAGGATGGAAGACCCGCATTTAGTTTGAACCTGCACTGTAGCCACATAGGCCATGTGGTTCGAGGGTGGAGGCCTCTGCCAGCTGCAAGTGCCCAGCAAGCCAAGACCATGAGCACATTGCATGGCTGCCTGTCGAGGTGGAGCTGAGGTCAGCGTGAGTGTTCAGAGCGTCTGCTCTTGGCCTGGCTTTTCCCTTGCAAGGCGTTCTAAGCTCTCAGGCAGCTGCTAGGAAAGGTGAGGCATGGCAGGTCAACAGAAAAGAGGAAAACTCTCCACCAGATGGATTAACACAGTGTCTGCAACAATGGGCTTAAACATAAATAAGATGGTTTGCTTGGCACAGAATCGGTAAGTGTTTCGATCTGCTGTACATAGGGTCGCTATGAGTCGGATCCGACTCTACGGCACCTAACAACAACAACCTCTGCAGAGCCTGATCCATCATCCACCAGCGGTGGCGCCCTTGGAATTGGGTTCTTTTAATGCTGAGTGATCACCTCTCATAATCACCATTCCTTAGGTGTAAGTAGCAAATAGCCGTATTTTGCAGATGAGAAAAGTAGAGGTTGGCTTGGGGGCAGTGGCGTAGCCTGTAATCCCAGAGGCTTGGATGCAGAGGCAGGAGAATTGCAGGTTTGAGACCAGAGGCAGTCTGCATAATATAGTGAGACCCTGTCTCCAAAAGTGAAAAAAATGGCCTGGGGGAGCAAGCCAATGGTCCAGCACTTGCAAAGCATGTAAGCGTGAGACCCTGGGTCCAACCCCCAGTACCCCAAAAATAAAGAAAAATAGAGGCTGATTAGAGCTGGGATTTAGCTCAGTTGATAGAGCGCTGCACTGCAGTCTCTGAGGTCCCGAGTTCAATTCCCAGCACTGCAAAAATGGGAGAAGGACCTGGCAATCCACTCCCAAGACAATCCGGAAACAGCCATTGAAAACCCTATAAGGGCCGCTATGAGTCGGATACTGACTCGACGGCACCTAACAGAGGTTGATTAACTTGCCAGCCTTAGGAGAGGAAAACTCTGGGAATGAGACGAGAGTGATGTAGGCACTAACCTTACTCTAAGCTAGCGCCTGTTGCTCTCTCTTGCTGGTTCCTTGTCTAGGGCTTTCTACAGGTTTCAAAGAACTGAGCCTGCTTCCACTCTGTCCCCGTCCTTTTTCCCCATGCTCCCAGCCTGAAGGGACTAGAATGGGCAAGTGTGACCTAGGGTTTGACCTGGTCATTGGCCAGCCGTGTCTGTGTTTTCGTGGCCCAGGTTGGGAGGTGCATTTACCTTTTAGAGTTGCCTTGAACTCTTCCAGCCACATCTAGTCCTGAAGCGGCCACCGCACCGTGGGCAAAAACCGCCATGATCACTTTTCCCTTCCCTGCCAAGACCAAGAACACGTGCTCCATGCCGTGGGGTCCGCAGTCAGGAAGAGCTGCTGCAGTTGGCAGTGCCTCGGAAGGTTAGCAGGGGCCCTGGTGGGGGCGAGGCCCTCTGGGTGTCTCATCCTTGCTCTCTCCAGTTCCCCCCACCACACTCCCTCCCCACCCCACCCAAGGAGAGTCGTAAGGAGAAAGGGTGAACAACTTCACCAGGACTTAGACTGAGTCAAGGGACAATGATGCCCGGACAGCAAAGGCACCGAGCGTTGGACCTAGGAATAAGGTGGTGACTGGCTCTGCGAGCCCTGAGCTCTGATGCATTCAGCAATGGTTCTCTGAGCCACCACTAGGGTTACGGCAAATCTGACTGCCACTCCAGGCTTGACCACCAGATGGCACCATCCAGCTTCCTTGAGTGTCATGGAGACTTCTGCCATGTTGCTATAGGTTTGCCCTGTTAAGGGAGTTGAGTAGAAGGGAAACAAACTTCAATTTAGGCAATCTTCAGTGAGATTATTAGGGACTTTAAGGCTCCAGTCCTTTCTAGGAGAGACAACCTTTGGGTCTTTGTACTTTGCCTTCCTCCAAGTTTGGTTTCTGAGTAGGTTTACTTGGTCCAAGGGAAAATAGAAAGGGGAGAGGCCCTGTGGATGCAGGCATTGCAGTTGAAGTGATGACCACGGGGAAAGGCTGGCGCGGTCGGGGGGCTAAGGTGTGTTGACCAGGAAGCTGTTAATTTCTTCCCTCAGAACCACTCAGGGTCCCCCTGGAGAAGGGCCGAGGACAGGGTCAGCGCTTATTACAAAGGCTTCCTATAGGTCCAGAGAGGCTAGGTCCTAGGGAAGCAGACAGGAAGTGACCATTTTTCTCTGCCACACAGCCTGTGCCCCACATATCTGCCAGCTTGTCATGCTGAAGGGTCTTGCATGTTGCTATGGTGCTGAAAGCTTTGTCACCTGTATTTCAGATACCAGCAGGGCCACACATGGTGGACGGGTTTCAGCTGAGCTTCCAGACTAAGACACACTAGAGAGAAGGACCTAGCAGACCACTCCCAAAACAACCATTGAAAACCCTATGAGTAGCAGAGAAGCGCTGTCAAATATGGTGCTAGAAAATGAGCCCCGCAAGGCTGGAAGGCATTCAAGAAGTGACAGGAAGAGTGGCCTCCTCAAAGTAGTCGGCCTTAATGATGGGAAGGGAGTAAGGCTCCTGGGACCTCCTTTTGTTGATGTGGCACCACTCAAAATGAGAAGAAACACAGTGGCTTCAACAATAGGCTCAAACATAAAAGTGTGTGCATGGCAGTGTTGAGTAGTATTGCATTCTGCTGTACACAGGGTCCTTATGAGTTGGATCTGACTCAACGGCACCTAATAATAATAGACAGCCTGTAGACTTGAGTGCTGAGGGAGCAGTTATGGAGAATGTGCAACTTGAACAGGGAAATACAAAGAACTTGTATGAGGTGTGAAGCCCATAGCTGAGCCAGACCCTAAGCCCATGTTCTTTTTCTTTAGGCTTTTCCATTGCATTCTGACCTCAGCCACATCATTCAGCTGGTTTTTTTTAAAGCACTTCTGTACCACTAACGACTGGACATTATTCTTAAGGCTTTGTGTGCATTATTGAATCCTCCAAACCCTTAAAAGGTAATATTTCCTTGTGGATAAGGATGGAATCCTGATGGTGAAATTATGCCCTTAATTATTAGCTTCCGGATTGGAAATGTATATGTCAGTGGTTTCTGTTCTGTATCTGCCAGATCCTCGCAGGGAGAGAACTCCAGGTTTCTTAAAGGGAAGGCAGTGCTCAGGTTCCCCAGGAAGATAGCGGCCATTCCTAGTGTGAACTGGTGGGATCATTGTCTTCCCTGCTTCCCATATTAATCTCCTAAGGTGCCAAAGCCATAGGGTGGGGTGGGTGCGATGTCCCATTAGAGAATGTTTTGTTGGTAGACGCCTGAAGGACCGGCCACCAAAAATTTTTAATAAGCAACAGAAGAGGGCAGCAGAGGTCCAGGATCCGACTGCTTCCCCTCTTAGTTCCCACACTTGGGGCTGGCGCATTGTGGAGGAAGCAGGGTTAGAAAGTCTTAGGCACCCCAAGGTCATGCTCCATTCCTTTCCCCTAAGCCAGACGTCAGGATCTAGCTTCTGCAATGTCATGCCCCTCAAAGTTCTTCAATTCATTGTCTAACTTGCTGCTTGGGAGGAGATTGGGTTGACGACCTTAAGACTGAAGAACAGGTTTGGATTCTCATTCTACCAATCGTTTGAAGACTATTCCTGAGCTAGTGATAATCCCACTTATGTGCCCAGCATGTTGAGCACGTCCTATATTCTCAGTCCAGTGCTAGGTTCTACAGACTCGTGGACTTAAGGAACATGCGCACTGTATCCCAGGAGCTTAACGCTTACCTAGGAGAGGCTGTGCAGACCAGCTCTTTCCCGTTTCTTGCTCTTCTGGGCATGCACAATTGTAATGGAATTCGAGAAGAGCAAGGTTTTGGGAGGCTGAGCATTTGCATTAACGCCTGAACTTGGTAACTGCCAAACTAGCTGTGTGGCCTTGCTGATGAGGGGGACCTTTGTTGTTACGCACCTTCGAGTTGGGTCTGACTCATAGCAACCCTCATGGGGTTTTCAATGCTGTTTCAGGATTGCTTCTGGAGTGGGTTGCCGTGCATCCTTCTCCCGTTTTTGTGGTGCTGGGGATAGAACCCAGGGCTTCAGAGAGTACAGAGTAAGACTGGTGTACAAGGTCCCCAGGGCCAGCTGGGCTTGGTGGCACATGCCTGGAATCTCAATCCCGCCGGAGGCTGAGGCAGGATGATTGCCAGTTCAATGCCAGCCTGGGCTACACAGTGAGTTTGAGGCCAGAGCGGGCCGTGTAGCAAGACCTTGTCTCAAACACAAACAAACAAAAAATGTCCCTTTGTCCTTACCTGCTCCTCCCCTATAAATTTGGTTTCTCGCCAGCTTCCGTAAGCACCACGTAAGATCAGGCAGAGGCATTGGCTGCAAATCGTCCCAGTAAAAGTGTTCTCTGATGGGAGGCAGGACGGGCTCTGTGGGAGCCTTGGATATTGAGGATTCATACCACGTGAGTGGAGAAGAACCGGAGAAAGGGTCCCGGAGTCTCCGCTCAGCACCTGGCAGGGAGTGGCCATGACAAGACCACGTCTAGGGAAGGCTGAGGAAGAAGCCTTTCAAGTGGCGGCTATCATGATGCAAAATAATCAAAGCTGGCACACGGCTCAGGACGCCCCGGTGCCGCTCTGAGTGCTGTGTATATATGACCTCATTCTGTCCTCACCGCTTCCCAGCGAAGTCAGTACCGTCACAGCCATTGTGCAGATAAGGAACCTGGGCTTCCGAGAGGTCAAGACTAAAGGCCGCCCCGCTGGTACACGAAAGAACCAGAACTCCAACCCAGGGACTGAGGCTCATGAGCAAAAGGCTCTGAGATCATGGCTGCCCGAAAGCAGTAAACCATTCCCAGAAACTCCCTGAGGCAGCTGCTGGTGTCCACTCGGGCTGTGGTTTCTCTCCCTCCTGCCTCCAGGTAGGTGAGGCTTGTAAAACCTTTGCTTTAGAAGCTGAGGGAACATTCCTTTTTCCTAAGCCAGATGGGGAACTCAGTCGAGTTGGAAAAGCACTTCAGCAGACTCTTTAATGACCAGGTGTCTGTGGCCTCGGGGTGACACAGGTCTGTACGGGATCCCCGCTCCCAGGCGTGCTGGTGGGTGGGTAGCAGCCCTGCCATGGTGCTTGCTTTCCAACCCACCGTGAGCGAAGTCACCTCAGCTGGGACTGAGCCAGCTACATTCACTGTGTTCTTGGCAAAAAGAGCAAGTCAGTCCCAAGGTACCAAGAAGCCTTTTAGTGATGGGGTTGCCTACGCAAAAGTGTGGACAAGTCTCAAGGTGCCTGGCCTGGCTGGGCAGAGGCAGCCAGGCACCAGGCTGGGCTGAGGCAGCTGCTTTTGTGGCAGAAGCTTCCCCAGGGAAAAGCACTCCAAAGCCAGGTTACGGACCCCACGGGCTGCGGGCTCCCAGATCACTCTAGAAAGGAGGGCATGCGCAATGCAATGTCCTGCACGGGGTTCCATCTGCAGCCAGGCCCATTCAGTACGAGGGGGTGGACAGCCGTACCACGGCTTCTAGATGCACGGGGTTTCCTGGGGGAAAGCCACCCAACTTCTCTGAGGCAAATGTGTGGGGAATCATCATCATTAGACTTGCTGGTCCCCTGCAGCCAGAGGGAGCAGCAGTTACTGCAATGCCTGACACTCTCTAAGCTCTGACCATGCATCAGGTGCTCTGCTAGGCGCTTCCTTTACCTCAGCCGCTCCTCACCACATTTCTGTGCGTGAACTAACCTGCCCGAGGACTCACGACCCACGAGAGGCGACCTGACGACCTGACGTTCAAATCCATGCGGTCTGGCTGGCTCCACAGTCCAAACTGGTGAGCACGATCCTGTGTGTGTGTGGCTTCTTTTTTCTTTGCAGTGCTGGGGATCAAACCCAGGGCCTCAAGCATGCTAGGCAAGCACTCTACCCCCAGCCCTCTTGAGAGGCCAGGAAAGGAAGGATCTTTGCAGGTCCCTCAACCTAACTCTAGAGGGGAATGAATGGTTTTTCTAAAATGCACAATTGATCAAGTTTCTCCTGCACTTAATTCCTCCAGTAGTTTCCACTACCTTATGAAGAGAATGCCTTATGAAGACAAACAGCTGGTCTACAACATGATCTTGCCCTTCCCTCTCTGGTCTTTTGCTACTCCCCAGACCCACCCTATACTCTAGATCACAGAGCTATATCATTTTTCTGAGCATAATAATTGTTGTTAGGTGCCATTGAGTCGAGTCTGACTCATAGCGACCCTATGTACAGCAAATCAAAACACTTGCTGATTCTGTGCCAGGCTCACGATCTTATTTATGCGTAAGCTCATTGTTGCAGACACTGTGTCCCCAGTAGTCTTTTGAATGCCTTCCAACCTGGGGGGCTCATTTTCTGGCACTATATCTGACAGTGTTTCTTTGCTATTCATAGGGTTTTCAACGGCTAGTTGTTTCACAAGTGGTTCACCAGTGCCTTCTCCCTAGTCTGTCTTAGTCTGGAAGCTCAGCTGAAACCTGTCCACCATGGGTGACCCTGCTGGTATCTGAGATACTGGTGGTACAGCTTTCAGCCTCATCGCAACACATAACCCCCCACAGCGCCGCAAACTGACAGTCATGTGGGGGGAGCATAATAATAGTAGCTACCTTTTGTTAGGGCTCTGCTCAGTGTTTAGAAACATATTTCATCACCACAGCAATCCCTCAAGGGAGGTGATGAGGGCTCCATTCCACCTAAGGAAACTGAGGCTTCAGAGAGGTTAAGACATGAACCTAAAGGCACAGAGCTTTCTGACTCCAATGCTTAAGCTCTTCAGTGAGCGCCCTGCACATTTTATTCTACAGTTGTTGTCTCTGCTCGGCAGGGCTTCTCGTCACTGCCGACCTGGGGAACGAGTCCTTCCTGCAGAGGCACCTGGGAGGCTCATCCGTCAGGGAAGGCTGCCGCCCTTTCCCGCCCTCTGACCAGCTTGAGCGGTTGGTGCTGACTCCCACCGTATACTTCCCCGTCGGTGCTCATATCACACTCTCTGCCCCAGGGACGCTGGGGTCCCAGAGCTGGGTAAGTGCCCCCTTCACACTGGCAGCACCTAGCAGGGCTCCCGACAGACGAGATCCTAGGTGCGAGGTGAGATGGCATTGGCTGGGTAGATGACGGGGACGTGCAGGAAGCAGGCTTGACAGACTTGCTCCGCATTGGCAAAGAAGGGCGGCAGATGGGCCTGGGAGACCCAAGCCAGGACTGTGTCAGCCATGGAGCTGCGTTTCCACTGTCCTTGCTGTGGCTCTCGTGCTCGCCTCCCCCAGCTAGGGCTCATCCCAAGGGCCGTTCTGTGATATGACCCCAACTTATGGAGGGTTTTAATGGACACTGGAATATTAAGATGCCAGGGTTAATTACTCAGAAAGCATTTCGACTGACTGGCTCTTCATCTCCTTGGGATGGGTACCTTCTAAGCCCAGGGCTGGCCTCTGGAAAGGGGAGACAAGACACACCACCCTTGTGGGATTGCTCGTTCTGAGCCCCTTGTTCTATATATTCCAGAATGTTTGCATCTCTTCCTTATCTTTGGATTCACTAAAGGAGAGTCAGGGCGAGTGGCTGGGCAAAGAGGCAGTTTCCACATTGGGCAGAGTAATCCAGCACCTTCTGTATTGTTGTTGGGTGCTGTCGAGTTGTGTCTGACTCATAGCGACCCTCGTAGGGTTTTCAATGGCTGACAGTTTCGGGATTGCCTTGGGAGTGGATTGCCATGTCTTCCATTTTGCTGGGAATCAAACCTGGGACCTCAGAGACTGCAGAGCAGCGCTCTACCTACTGAGCTAAACACCAGCCCTCTGTGTTAGAGGGGTGAAAAGTAAAGCTCAGCTGAACTTGCCAGGGACAAAAGCCTCCACAGGATGGCACTTCGTTGAGGAAGGAGGAATGGCTGGCCCTGGCATTTTAACATGGTATTCCTTTTAAATCTGAGAAGGAAAAAGGCCTTTTTTCTTTTAGACAAGTTAGGGGACAGGAGAATGTGAAAAGACAAGTCCTCTTGATATGCTCTAGTTCCTGGGATCTGATAAAATTCTGTGATTATTATTTGTAAATTAGTGAATTTCTTCTATATGCCAGATGTGGTCTGAAAGATAAATAACCCTTCTGTGCCCTCCCCATTCTTGTGTATTTAAGAGTTTTATATGAGCTCAGTGCCCGCTCTTTCTCTTTCTTTCTTTCTTTCTTCTCTGTACTTGGGGCTAAGCCCACAGCCTTGTACATACTTTGCAAATGCTCTATCTCTGAGCTGTATTCCCAGGCTCTTTTATATTTTTTGATCTTGAGACAGGGTCTAGCAGCGCCACACCTGGCCCACTTCATTGTTTTGTCCATTGCACACAGAATGAGCTTCTACTTAAACAGCCTCCTGGAAGAGTTGGCCTTCAACACCTATTGGGAGGCTAGGATTTTATGTTTAATTTAAACTTAAACTATCACGTGGATTGTATGATATTTAACTTTACTTGTGGTTCCTCCCCCCATCTGATGAGTTAATGTCTTCTGTACTGAAAGCATTTTTATGGGAGATCTAAAAATTAAGTGGGGTCTAGTATGAATATAGGGGGCTGGGGTTTAGCTCAGTTGGCAGAGCACTACTTTGCGCTCTGAGAACCCGGGTTTGATCCCCAGCACCCCCAAAACAGGAGAGGGACTTGGCAGTCCACTCCCAAAACAATCCCTTATCAGCCAATGAAAACTCTGTGAGGGTCACTATGAGTCAGACTCCACTTGATGACACCTCACAGCAACAGTATGAACATATTAAATAAAATTATTTATTTAAATAAAATATAAAATATATTTAAGGTTTGTATGTCTAAGAGACCAGGTTATAAGGAAAAAAGCAAGACCTTTAGTCATACGAATTGTATGTAAGTTTTAAAAACCCATTTACTCAATTACAATTGGTCAAGCCCGTGCACTCCAGAGGCCACTTCAGCCATTGTTTGCTTAATTGTCAGGAATGGTGCAAACCACTCAGAAAGAGCGAGCTGGATGTCGGAGGGGTGTGAGGAGAATGGGGGCTTCAGTTTTCTGCCAGACTGTGTGTGTCCTCGAGTGCGCAGAGAGAAGGCAGGACTGCCGCATCCTCCCTTTGACGACCGCGGGTCTTTTGTTTGCTATAAGGACAACAACAGGGCTTTGAAAAAGCCATGGGAGGACAAAACCCTCGCCAGACAGAGGGGAAATCACTCCCAGTGTGGTGTGGAGTGACTACCAGCCGACCTCTGAACAAGGAGGGCCCAAATCGCAGCTTTTATGCAGCAGATGAGAGAGGGGCGGGCAGCCTTAGGTCCCCAGGCGGAGTTGGCTGGTGGGGGCATTGCTGCCCCTTGGTTCCCTGCTCTCTCCTCTCTCCTATCTCGGAAAAGCCAGGGAAGGAAGCTGCCCAGTAGAGAGTGGCGTGATCATGGGGTGGTAGGCTTTCCTTCTTGCTGATTCTCAGGGTTAGGTGGGCAGATCCTCCACCATCAGGCGCTTAGCGTGACCTTGCACAGACTCAGCTGGCCTGCCTGGAAGACCTCCAGACACGCATACAATTCAGTGAGGGCTGTCGAAGAATATCAAGGGCTCATCTTTTTTAAACTGAACAACTGAAAAATATCTAATTAGAGGCTGCGTGCAGAGGGGGTGGATTTCTTTTCCATTCATTCTTCCTCTAGTTCCAGAAGCCTGGGGAATACTCAAGAGGGACACTGAGCCCCTGACTAGGTCTATAACCCAGACACTCCTGGGCCTGATGAATTAAAAGAACATTAAGGCCGTAGCCAGGGACACCACATTTTTCATTTAACCAAATTGATTGCAGCATTGACTCTTTTAACAGTCTGGGAAGGCGGGCTGGCTTCCTCTGACCTCAGGTTCCCAGGCGTGCTTAGAAGTTGGGGCACCAGATTGACACAGTTTTGATTGGAGGTAGACAGCTGGGCCAGTAGCCATAGAAAAGGTAACGTGCGCTAACACAGTCAGCATAGGCGCTGCAGGCCCCGTGTGGCTGGGGTCCTGTGGCTATGCATTGCCACTGTGGGGAACAGGAAGTAGCTAAGGGAGCAGAGCCCACCCCTTGGGGGAAGCAAGAGTCCTCAAGCACAGCTACAGGTGGGGGAGGGCAGCTTCATCTTGTCTCATTCCTCAGGGTCAAACTTGACTCCCCACTTCCTCCTCTGCTACTTGTTATGGCGCCTCTGTAGATTCTGTAGATGCTGCGGGCTCTGCTTCAGCCTAATTTAGGACTCCCTAGAGGGCTCCATCTCGACTTTCATGACAGCCCTGGGGTGGCAGAAGCAAGCCCATTGGGGATGGTCTCCGCTTTCAATCTGGTATTATTGGTTAAGTGATCTGAAAAAGCCCCCTCCCCCAACCCCGCAATCCTTGTTTTCTCCATCCCCTCATTTCAAATTCATTCCCTCTCTCACTGTCTCACTCTACAAATATGTACTGAGCACTGACCTCTGGCCACCTACTGTCTGGTACCCAGGAGAGTGGCAGGATGCTACAGTCTTATTACAGAAGTCGACTCCCAAGGAATTAAAATGGAGCCAGGCGTTGGGGGGGGGGGGCACGCCTGTAATCCCACAGACTCTGGAGGCTGAGGCAGGAGGATGGTAAGTTGGAGGCCAGAGGCAGCCTGTGTAACTTATCGAGAGCCTGTCTCAAGTAAAAAATAAATGTGGACTGGGGATGCAGCTCAGTGGTAGAGTGCTTGAGATGTATGTGTGAGGCCTGGGTTCAACCCCCAAATACGAGGAGGAGGCGTGAGGAGAATTAAAGCACATTGCCCTGTAAAGGTTTCCTGGGGCTTGGTGCTCTGCTATGCCCTCTCCTGCCATTGCCCTGGCAGCTCCGTAGGTTAGGGGCTCCGCGCTGTACCCGCAATTCTTCCCTTTCCCCCTAGGCTCTTCTTCAACCCCAGCACTTGCTGTCTGCGGCTTATTTGGTCCAGTGTCGCCCAGGGGCTGTTTTCCCAGAGGCGAACCCACCGCAGTTCCCACCTGAAGCGCTACCGTGCGTCTGGGGTCACACAGGACCCCGTGATGCGCGTACGAGCGCCTGGTTCAGCGCTGGTCGCCGGGTGTCGGGTACCGCCTGGGGTCGATTTTGACCCTGGCGAACCAGTGAAGGGTTAAAGGAGGTGCCTCGCACATTTAGCGCGCTAACGTGGGAACCCCCTCCGTCAGTAGCCCCCTCCTACCTTCCCCGCGCCTCCCCTCCTCCGTGCCACACCCTCCCCCATTTGCACAGACCCCGGCCCCTCTCCCTTCTCCCAGGGACCCTCCTCCTCCTCACAGCTCCTCCAGGCTCCGGAGCCCCCACTACCCCAGGGCCCCTCTAGGTAGAGGTACGGGGAGAGGCAGGAGAGAGGTTCGGGGCTCCCGAGCTGCGGCGGCCCCCGCGGCTGGGGCGGGTGGGGCGCGTGCCCCGTCCCGGGAGCGGCCGCGGTGACCTTGAGCGGGAGGCGGGGTCTCGGGGGCTGCGGCCGGCCGGCGGGTCCGCGCGCCCCACCTCCTGCGGGCCTCGTCCCGCAGGTCCCCGCCCTCCCGCGCCGCGCGCCTCCGCCCCGCACTGCAGCGCTCCGCGCGCAGCCATCGATCAGCGCCTCCGCCGGCGCAGACCGCCGAGCTCAGCAAGTCTTGCGGCAGAGACTTCGCGGCCGAGTTGGGGCCGGGCCGGCGCGGGGACTCCGCGCCCCGGGGAGCGGCCGCCGTAGCCAGCGCCGCAGCCCCGCACAGCGCTCGCGGGGGCTCGCCCGCCCGGTAAGTCCGCCCCCCGCAAAGTTTCTCCCGCGCCCGCCGCTGCCTGGGGGGCCCGGGCGGCCTCGGGGGCGCGCGCGGGGCTGGGGTCCGGGAAGTTTGGGGCTGCGGGGGCCGCGCGCCCGCACCGTCCTTTGGGGGAGTTTGCAGCGCCCGGAGGGAGCTTCGTTTGGGGGATCCGGGCTGCGGGGGGGGCGAGGAGCTTGGGGCGGGGGCATTGTCCGCCGGGGCGCTGCGGGGGACACGGGCCGCCGACGTCTCCCTCACCCTCGGGCCCTGCACCCCACCGCCCCTCTTTCCCGTCCCCCGACGCCCCCCGCTCGCTGTCGCCGGTTCGCCCTCCTGAGCGGTCTCCAGTGCAGGCTTTTTCCCTCCGCACCCGTCTCAAGCTTGGGGACCCTTGGCGTCCCGCCGTCGTGGGAGGAGGGGGGGAGTCCTTGAGCTCTGGGAGCCCCCGAGACCCTGGGTTAGGGAAAGGCTGGGGAGCTAGGCTGCGGAGACCCGTCCGCAAGTGGGGGACAAGAAGAGCAGGGACGGGGACGTGAGGGGGGGGACGGTAGCACCCCTCGCCGCCCTCCAAATCTCATGACTCAGCACGACCTAGGACATCCCGTCCCTGCGTCAGCCCTCGGTCCCAGGTGCGGACGGCCCTACTCCTTTCCAGACTCTTCCATTCTCCTCCATCCTACCCCACCTCCCGCACACGGGTTTTCTGTTTTAACTAAAAGAGGAGCCGAATCCTTTTCCCCTCCCGCTCACCCCAGAGCCCCCTTCTCGTTCATCCCCCACGCTCCACAGGTGCCTGGGCCCCTGGCTGGCCCAAGGTGGAGCACGGGTCTCCCTCTGCACCCCGTTTGCCGCTGAGATAGAGGCGGAGGCCGGTGCAAGGTCAGATCAGGCTCTGACCCAGAGGGGGCCCTGCAGCGTGGACCGGGCAGAGGCCCAGCTTGGGATAAGGTGGGCAGGATAAGGAGGAAATCCTTAGCATCTGGGGGTGCCCCCCTCCCCTGCTGCCGGCTGGAGGGGGTGTCTCCCATGTGGAATGGATTGCCCTCAGTCTGGTCTCTCGCTCTTGGTAACCTGAGCGCTTCATGGGGGGCAACAGTGAGGAGCAAGACGGCCCTTAATCCTTCCAGCCCTCTCCTCCAGCTTCGTGGGCGGCTGGAAACGTTCCTGTGATGGGCAGAGGCACTGGAGAAAACAGCCATGCCCGGTGCCCGCAAGGCAGAGCCAGAGGGGCAGGGTGGCGCTGATGCAGTGCGACGTGCCTGGCACCCTGGCTGGCGAGCACTGCAGGCTGCAGCACGTGTGGGCCCCCAGGGGTGAATCAGCGTCAGGGGTCCACACACGGGGTACGGTGGCCTGGCCGCCAGGGTCCAGCCCCAGCCCTGCCTCTCCCCAGACATCTGGAACATGGCCAGGACCAGCTGGACACCTGGGCCTCCCTCCCCAGGTGCAGCCTGCCGGTTCCCATTACATCCCAGCCTCAGCCTCGAGAACTCCCCTGGGGCCTGGCTTTTTCTGGGGACTTCTTGGGCTTAAGCTCACTGTCTTCTACACGTGGCCCATGGGGGAGGTGGGAGCATTGGGAAAGTGAGGCAGGGGAGGCAGGGGTAGTGTTCCAACGACAGCCTCACATAGACCTGGCTTTCTGTCTCCTGGAGGAGCCGGGACCCGTCCTCTCGGTTGTGAGTCAGCCTTGTTCAGCAGTCCACAGCTTTGTCTGGGCAGCTTGGGGTCTTTTTGTTTTATTTCCTTTTATTTTTAAGGGGTGGGGTTATGCAAGCACATTTCTTTTAGCGTTGGGGCCTGACATCGTAGAACGAGGCCAGCAGAGGAGAAAGGTGCTCGAGTTTGTAGACATTCCCCCTTCCCTGCAGAGGAGTCTGTGGCCGGTTTCACCTGTGACTGGCTTCACCTGTAACTGGTATTGGTTTTTATCCTCGGGCAAAGCGTGCACCTTGCTGAAGACCAGCAGGGCGCGGGAGACCCTTTCCAGAGCTGGCTCCGGGCCTCGTGCGCACACAGTTGGAGCTCATTCTAGCCTTTCACCCTCGGGCAGCTTCCTGGCAGGTGCACCGAGGCTGCCGCTAATGCTGCAGAGCTGGGGCAGGTGTGTGTGTGCGCGCGTGCGTGCGCGTGGAGACTCAGCTTCCCGGCTGGGCCACCTTGTTCCTCCCAGACCTAGGCACACCTGACCTTGAATAGCCTCTGCTTAATCTTTGTCCTTTCCCAGCTGCGTCTCCTCTCTCTTCCCCGCTGAGCCCACGCAGCCCTCTCTGGGGAGGGTGGGTAAAGGGGTTGTGAGTGGGCTGGAAGCCAGGGTCCGGGAAGGACAGTGGCTGGGCGGGCTGGAAGAATGGCATATCATTCTTTCCCCTGCGCTATGGTGTCTCCACAGATGACAGAAGACTGGGGCTGAGCAGAAACGCTGCTTTGCTTGGCTTTAGGATTTGCTGTGTGGACTTTCCTGACCTACGCAGGCCCGCGCTGAAGCTGGACTTGCTTATCTTGAGCCAGACATCACAGATGGTCTGGAGTAGTGAGGTTATTCTTTAGGGACTGGATTGGCCAGCCAGAGGGGGCAACCGAGGGCTTTTATACAGCAGTGGTTAAAGCAGGAAGCAGCAGCCAGGTGCTGTGGCACACATCTGTAATCCCAGCCACTCGGGAGGCTGAGGCAGAAGGATGGAGAAGGCAGCCTGTGCAACTCAGCAAGGCCCTGTCTCAAAACATTAAAAAGGGGTTGGGGCTGCAGCTCAGTGGTAGAGCACTTACCTAGCATGTGCAAGGCCCTGGGTTCAACCCCTACACCGGCATGGGAGAGAGGAAGCAAAGCAGAGAAACCAGGAGCCAGGCTGGCCTGAGTTCAAATCCCCAGGGCCCCTGATTACAAAGTGTGTGACCTTATCCATTCATTCATGCATGCATGCATGCAACAAATATTTTTTTAGTGAGCACCTATAGTGTGCCACTGTTCTAGGCACTGTTGATACAACAGTCAACAGGACATGGCAATGCTTGTCACGCTGGTTTTTAATTCCAGTGGGTCTAGGCAAGTTGCTTAGAGACTTTGATTGTCAGTTTCCACAATCATTCATTCACCTGTTACTTTCTTTGTTTCTGACAAGGATGTGCTATGTAGCCTAGGCTGGCCTTGAACCTCACCATCCTCCTATCTCAGCCTCCTGAGTGCTGGGATCACAGGCATGTGCCAGCACCACATCAGCTCAGCTATTACTTTTTGACAGTCTCCTGCATTCCAGAGCCATGCTAGGCAATAGAGATTCAGTTGAGAACGAAGCAGACCTGGTTTCTGCCCTGATATTCTAATGAACAACACACAAATAAATAAATAAATGATTACACTGGGCTGGTCATGGTGGCGCAAGCCTGT
>VMDO01006071.1:84920-104428 GCA_007922755.1 Pedetes capensis | reverse complement strand
GAAGAAAATTAGAACAAGTATACGAGAGCCACGGTATGACCTTGAGTATATCCCACCTGAGTTCAGAGACCACCTCAAAAATAGGTTTAATGCATTAGACACAAATGACAGGAGACCAGAAGAGTTGTGGCATGACATAAAAGATATCATTCAAGAAGGAAGCAAAAAGTTCTTAAAAAGACAAGAAAAAAAGAAAAGTATATGTCATGGAGAGGCGGAAATGTAATAATTACTTGTGATCCTGCATTGCTTGAAGACCAAATCCCTCCTTGTTCCTTTTCAATTGCACTCTGATACCTTCAAATCTCTGCATGCCCAAAGACTGATACTATGACAAGACCTGTTCACATCTTGGGCCTCATTGTTGTACCTGATTCTATGATGGTGTATTACCATGGGAATATTAAACATTGGTTTTCTTGTTATTTATTAATTAATTTATTTATTTATAGTTTTTCAGTACTGCAGAGTTGATCCCAGGGCCTCACTCATTAGGCAAGTGCTTTACCACTGAGCTAAAGCCCCAGCCCCTTTTTATTTTTTATTTTGATATAGAATCTCACTAAATTGCACAGGCTGCCTCTGGCCTTTAGCTCAAGATCCCCCTGCCTCAGCCTCCTGAGTCATGGGGATTACAGGCATAGGCCATGGCATGCCGGGGTTTAGCTCAGTTGGTAGAGTACTGCTCCACACTCTCTGAGGACCTGGGTTCAATCCCCAGCACCAAAAATAGGAGACGGATGTGGCAATCCACTCCTGAAGTAACCCTGAAAAACGATCAGCCATTGAAAACCTTATGAGGGTTGCTGAGTTGGCACAACTCGACGGCACCTACCAACAACTGCCATGGCACCTGGCCAGTTTTCTTCTTGATTACACTCTTTTTGCATATAGTCTTGTCCCCTACACTGACCATTATATGAGAGTTTTATTCAGCAGTTTTATAGACAACCTTCCCCACATTTGTTTCTTGGTTGACTGACCCTTGCAGCAGGCAAAAGGCCAACCATAGCCCTTCACAGAGAACCTAGGACTGAGGTCAGGCCTTTGCATTTTGCCAATTTAGTGACTGTCCCAGCTAATCCTACTGACTCCTGAATTTGGGTAGGCATTTCCTGCTGCTTGTCCTTAGTTGTAGCAGCTGGATGGAATTAGGATCCTGTTCTTGGACTGACAGCTAGAGCTTTGACTGATGTGTTCTTCCCAGTAACTGGTCCTTCGCAGAGAGCCTGATCCATGCTTTCTTCTCAACCATCTTCCACCATAAGATATCCCTCCAGCTTTTAAAAGTAAGCTTTTTCTTTCCTTGTTCACGGAGAGTTTAGCAATTTTCCCATATAGTCCTCCCAAATACTTGCTCAAGAGTTCTCACTTAACCACTCCTATTGAAGGGCCTTATGCCTTAGGATATGACCTCAAATGTCAAGCCTCTAAAGTTTTCCATCAACCTCCTTCAATTTCCTAAATGTGATAATGCTTGTAAAGGGCTCTGCACCCTGCCTGACACTTAGTAAGCAATCAGTAAATGTGAGCTATTGTCAGAATTGTGCTTGAGGCTGTTGTTACTTCACTTCTGATACCTGACATTTTTGTGGAGTCAGTGGTCTTCCCTAGCCAGAGTTTAAATGTGTGGAATACACCCAGCTCTTGCCCCTGGCCCCTGAGTTTCTATAATGGTTTGTGCCAGAACATGAGTTCCTATGCACAGGGCACATGACCTACCTAGCTTTAAATCCATTCAGCAATTTATTACCCAAGGATTCTGATCATGTCTGGTGTTCATTGACTATCTTGATTTTCGAAGAGTTTTAGTCTGCACAGAAATTGGATATTGAAGGTAAAAAGAACAAGGCTGAGAGACCAGTTTCCAGATACTCATCTTCCCCAATATCTTTACAGGGGATGCAGAATAAATAAGCTGTAGTAAGGCTGCATTTGCTTTCTCTTCCTTTCTGAAAAACTTGCCAAAAACTTTTATCCCTCTTCAGGATCTTTAAAGCAGCCTGTTGCCTGTTTATAATTTCAAGGTCTTCACTATTCACTGTTGTTGTTGTTAGGTGCTCAGAGTGAGTGTCCAACTCATAGCAACCCTATGTACATCAGGCAAAACACTATTGTCAGTGCCTCTTTGCTATTCATAGGGTTTTCAATGGCAGACTGATTTTTGGGAGTGGATTGCTGGGTCCTTCTCCCAAGCCTACAGTATCTGGTTATCTCAGGAGGTCTCCCATCCAAGTACTAACCAGGCCCAAACCTGCTTAGCTTCTGAGATCTGATGGGATCGGATGCCGCAGTGCTACGGCTGCAGGCCACTATTCACTAGCAGTCACAAATAGAGAATCTATATCCATTTCCACTATTGGGCCGCTTACAATATCACTGCTATTTCTAAATACCAATTGACAATAATTCTTAGAGGATATCATTAGTCCTTACTACAGATGTGTGCAGAACTAAAGTTTGCAAAAATCCCACAAGGGTCCCTAAAGATATCACTAGTCTGTGATGCCTCATGAGCATTTACACCCAAATTGCAATGGCTCTCTCACTCCATCCCCTGGCTGATTTGCTCTGAGTCCAATCTTTCCTGGATTCCATTTTTTTCCAGTACTTGGTTTGTGTGTGTGTGTGTGCATGTGTGTGTGGTGAACGTAAGCCCTTGTGCATATTGGGCACGTGCTCTACCACTGAGCTACATCTCTTCCCCTGTTGAAGCTTTGTAGCTTTTTGATTGTGCTGACCTTTCAACTCTCTCTTGCTCTTATATATATAATCAAACACACACACACACACACACACACACACACACACACACACACACACACCAGTGAGATTCAATTAGTCTAGGATGGGTCAATGGTGCTCCTAAACACTAATCTTCCTATATTTAAGTTTTGACATTATTTGAAAGTCTCATTTAAAAAATACTATAACAAATGACTGTAGAAAATATGCTGGAGATTGCGTGATAGAATTTTGTCAGACCAATGACCTTTTCATTGCAAATATATTTTTTCACCAACATAAATTGTGACTGTGCACATGGAATTCACCAGATGGAGCATATAGGAACCAAGCTGACTACCTTTGTGGAAAGAGGCAATGGAAAAGTTCAATATCATATGTCAGAATAAGACCAGGTGATGATTATGGATCAGACCACCAACTACTCACATGCAGGTTCAAACTGAAGCTGAAGAAAATTGGAAGAAATGTATGAGAGCCAATGTATGACTTTGAGTATATATCCCACCTGAATTCAGAGACCACTTCAAGAACAGTTTTAATGCATTATACACTAATAATAGAAGACCAGATGAGTTATGGCATGACATCAAAGACATCATTCATGAGGAAAGCAAAAAGTTATTAAAAAGACAGGAAAAAAAGACCAAATTGCATGTCAAAAGAGACTGAAACTTGTCCTTGCATGTCAAGGAGCTAAAGTAAAAGGAAGACATGATGAAGTTAAGGAACTAAACATATTTCAAAGAGCAAGTTATGAAGACAAAAATTAAATATTATAATGACATGTGCAAAGACCTTGATACAGAAAACCAAAAGGGAAGAAATGCTCTGGTTTTTTCAAGCTTAAGGAGTTGAAGGAAAAAATTCCAGTCTTGAGTGCCAATAGTGAAGGATTCAGGGAAAATATTAAACAATTCAGGAAACATCAAAAGAGGATGGAAGAAATACACAGAGTCATTATCCCAAAAAGAATTGGTGGATGACCAACCATTTCAAAGGGCTGCATATGATCAGGAATCCATGGTACTGAAGGATGAAATGGAAGCTGCCTTGAAGGAATTGGTGAAACACAAGTCTCCAGGAATTAATGGAACACCAACAGAGATGTTTCAACAAACAGATAGATGCAGCACTAGAGGTGCTAACTTGTCTATGCCAAGAGATTGGGAAAACAGCTACCTGTCCAACTGACTGGAAGAGATCCATATTTGTGCCTATCCCCAAGAAAGGGGATCCAACTGAATGTGGAAATTATTGAATGATATTATTAATATCACATTCAAGCAAAATTTTGCTAAAGATCATTCAAAAGCAATTGCAGCAGCATATAGACAGGGAACTACCATAAAATCAAGCCAGATTCAGAAGAGACAGGGACATCATTGCTGATGTCAGATGGATCTTGGCTGAAAGCAGAGAATAACAGAAAGATGTCTATCTATGTTTTATCAACAATAAAGTAAGGATGGCTAGACTGTGTCTTACATATCATGTTTGGGAGAGTGGCATATCAACAACAACAACAAAAAAGGAAAACCCTCAACTAGATGGACTGTCACTGTGTCTGCAACAATGAGCTTAAACATTAAATAAGATTGCCTGGCACAGAATCAAGAAGTGTTTCGTTCTGTTGTACATTGAGTTGCTATGAGTTGGATTCAACTTGACAGCACCTAACAACAACATGGAAAGTACAAAAGCACAGTGATAAAATATATCTATGGTTCATCCCTAATAAGTTCATGTTTGTCACATCTAAGAAGTAACTTAATAGAGGATATGTGTTTTACAAATAAAAATGTAACACAAATATGCAACAATTCCTCTATGGATCTCTCTAAATTGATTCATTCCATAATTTTGCTAAGGAAAGCCACAAATTCAGTCATATCTTCCTATCACCTAAACAACTTTCAAAAATAGCAAAGTATTCCTTATACAGGGAAATGTAGTTCCACGAAGAATCAAATAGATTTCACTTGTCTTTTCATTCTTGTATTTCCTCTGTCTTTTATGACAAAAATCCAGCCTCAAGAAGGAGTTCTAGACATACTGGCATATGTCTATAATCCCGGGGCTAGGGAGAGATAGAGGCAGGAGAATTGTGGCTTGGAGGTCAGCTTGGGCTACATGGTGAAACCTTGTCTCAAAACAAACAAGAAGTGACAGGAAGCTCTGGGGATCTGGTCACAGAGATTCATCAAATTGGCCTTCACTGTCAAACACACCAAATACTTTACTTTTATGTCCACTTTTTTTCAACTTTGGAAGCCTCAGACATTTTTCTACATTAAGTCCCCAGGTACAAACTTGTGAATTACTTGTAATTTGAGACCATCAGGAAATATATGGTTCAGGATATAGAATGCTGATCGCCAATCCCATTTCTGATTGAATGTCTACTATCACTTGAGTTTGTCAAGGACGATCTATGTGCAGAAGACCCAACCATAATAATATGTTAATATTATTAATAGATATTTAACTCCAAAACACACAGAAGCCCTTTGATGAGGTCTGTCTAAGCTTCAGAACCACAGAAAACCTGTCTCCCTCCCTCTCTCTCTCTCTCTTTTTGACTTTTTCTTTAAGAGATTGAAGTTTGCTTTACAAAATCTAAGTTTCGTATAATCAAACTTACTAATCTTTTCCTTTATAACTTCTGGATTTTATATTATGTTTTGTTATGTTATCTTGCTCATTCTAAGATTATGAAAATATGCATCCATTTGCTTTTTAGGATGTCAGTGAGTTTGTGTTTTACCTGTAAATCTTTGATCCATCTGGAAGTTATTTTGCCCTTATAAATGACCTAAGGATCCAGTTCTTTACAAAATATATTTATATTTTTAATGGACACAGAGTAATTATACATATTTATGGGGTACATTGTGACATTTCAATACATATGTTGTTGTTAGGTGCCATTGAGTTGGTGTCCAACTCATATCGACCCTATGTACAAGTGAAACACTATTATCAGTGCTTCTCTGCTATTCATAGGGTTTTCAATGGTGGATTGATTTTGGAGTGGGTTGCTGAGTCCTTCTCCTAATTTCAATATGTATATAGGATACATAATGATCAGATCAAAGTAATTGGCATATCTATCACCTTAGGCACTTACTATTTCTTTGTCTTGGGCACAATCAAAATCTTCTTTATATATATTATATATTTATATATATATTTATATATTTATATAATATATATATATATTTATATATTACATATTTATATATAATATATATATATTTATATTATAACTAGCTCATAGCTAGTTATAATTATTATCAATTATGGTCATCCTGTATGACCTGTATGTCTGTAGCTATATCACTCTGACATCAGATCTCATCAGATCTCGAAAGCTAAGCAGGGTTAGACCTAGTTAGTACTTGGATGGGAGACTGCCTGAGAACACCAGGTGCTGTAGGCTTGGGTGAAGAACTTGGAAGCCCACTCCCAAAATAAAATTAGCCATTGAAAACCCTATGAATAGTGCTGTAGCTGGTGGGAGGCTTGGTGGAGCCCTCCATGGTGGCAGGTGTCTGGTAGGAGGCATAGCAAAACCCTCTGGAGGAGGACACAGTGGAAGAGTGGCACCGCAGGGCCCTCCAGGATGGTGTGCAGTTGACTGGTGGTATGGTGGAGCTCTACGAGATAGTGCATGGCTGACAGAAGGCATGATTAGGCCCTCTGGGACAGTGCCCAGCTGATGAGAGGCACAGCAGAGCCCTCTGGGAGGGTGCACAAATAACTAGAGGAGCTGTATGAAAAAAAAAAAGCAGAGGTCTGCAGGACTCTTCTGTGAGAATGCCAGGCTACACAGCCCCACCTCCGGGTCTCAGAATCGGGGATTGTATTTTCATTTTTATTTTATTTTATTTTAGTTTTTATTTTTTCAGGGAGAGATGGTTATCGCCCTGGCCTCTGGCACCTCTGGAACCATGAGCCGGAGGGAGAGAAACTGAAAGATGGTGAGTTTAGGGGATGGAGAGGAGCATTGATGTTGCTGTTTCCCTGAGCCTAAGGAAATTTGTTCAGGCTAAGGAGCAGTTGGGGCCTGGGAGTGTTTGTGAAGTGGAGAGGTGGTACTACGGGTCCAGGGATCCTAAGAGACATGGTTTAGGCTGTGGTGATATTGGGGGCTGGGAACACAGAGGACAGGGAGAAACTGAGAATGCAGTACAGAATGTAGAGGCTGCAGCAGGAGATAGTCACTTGTCATTGAGTCTGCAAACTATGGGGGGTATGGGAGGAAAGAAATTCCAGTGACCTGTCATTATCCAAACTCATGTGAACATAGGGGGAGAATCTCTTTACACACACAGGAGTCATGATCTAGCAACATGGCCAAGCAATGGGCAAGCCTCAACAGAAAAACACATGAAACATGAAAGATCAAGCAAGATAGGAAGACCCAACAGACCAGAGTCCTTTGATGGATAATTTCAAAGTAACTGAATACTTAGAGATGCCAGGTAAAGAATTTAGAAACCTGCTTATAAATATGCTAAAAGACCTCCAAGACACCATTATGAAAGCAATTGATTCACTAGACAAAAAGATATCTAACTTGGGAGAAAAAATCAGCAAAGAAATGGAGATTCTTAAGAAGAATGAAACAGAAACCCTGGAGATACAAAGCAAACTCAAACAACTCAGTATTACAGTAGAAGCAGCAGGATGCTGAAGAAAAAGTGGAAGACCTTATTTACTCAGATGCCAAGAAAAAAAGAAAGGTAAAGCAATATGAGCAAGATTTTCAAGGGGCCTTTGATAAAATGAAGAAATAAAATCTTTGAATTCAGGGGGCTCATGAAGGAGATGAAAACAACATGAGGGAATTTGGAAATTTATGTAAGGAGATATTAGATGAGAACTTCCCAAACCCAAGGCAAGAACTGGATACCTATACAACTGAAACATTCAGAATTCCAGAGTAGATTAGAACAGATCTTCTCCGTGACATATGCTAAATCTAGAGCACAAAGAAGCTATTCTAAAAGCTACAAGAGAGAAATACCAACTCACTTACAAAGGCAAACCCATCAGAATAATAGCTGATTTCTTAACAACAACCTAAAGTCAAAGAAACCTTGATCAGACATCAATTAAGTCCCCAAAAAGAATAGCTGCCAACCAAAATTACCTTACCCAATGAAGCTATCTTTTAAAATAGATGGTAAATTCAAGATATTCCATGATATTAACTTGTTTAAACATTTTGTGACCACCAAGCCAGCATTGCAGAGGCTCTTCAACGAGACATCCATTTGGGAGAGTCAAGACAACCCCAAATACAAAATCAAAGGAATGAATAATAAATATGAGGGGAACTTAAGAAATCAATAGACTAATATGAATCAAAAAACAGAAATAAGTACCCACTTGATGCAGAATAATAAGTACCTCTCAATAATTACTCTCAATGTAAATGATCTTAACTTACCATTCAAGAAGCACAGACTCATCAGTTGGAATAAAAAACATAAACCCTCAAAATTTAGTGTTCAAGAGACTCACCTTAGCCATAAAGACCATAAAAGGCTGAAAATTAAAGGCTGGAAAGCAATACACCAAGCATGTGAGAATCAAAAACAAAGGAGAAATTGGGATACTAATTTTGGAAAACTTGGACTTCAATACCAAACTAATCAGAAGAGACAAAAAGGATGCTACATATTAGTAAAAGGAACAGTCAACCAGAACCCCATAATGGTACTTAATATTTACTAACCAAATACAGGGACACCCAGCTTCATAAAACAAATTTTATTGGAGATGAAGAAACACATTGGGCCAGACACAATAATCATGGGAGATTTCAGTATCCCACTTTAGCCAAGAGACAAGTTATCAAAGCAAAAAATCAACAGAGAAATAAAGGACTTGAATAGCTCTATAGACCAATTAGACTTTATAGATGTCTATAAAATGTTTCATCCATCAGATGCAGGATACACATTCTCCTCAGCACCACATGGAACTTTTTCTAAAGGACCACATTTTAGTCCACAAAAAATGGCCTCAAGAAATGCAAAGAAATATAAACCATCCCCGGTACCTTATCAGATCACAATGGATCAGATCACAATCAGATCACAATAAAACTAGAACTCAAAAGTAAGAAAAATTTTGGGAATGTTACAAATTCATGGAGATTAAATAATATGCTGCTCAATGATCAATGAATCATCAATGAAATCAGAGAGGAAATTTTTAAAATTCTGTAATGAAATGAGGATGAAAATATATTCTGCCAAAATTTATGGGATACATCAAAGGCAATTCTAGGAGGGAAGTTCATAGCCATGAATGCCTTCATCAATGAGTTAGGGAAGGCCCAATTAAATAACTTAATAATGCATTTTAAGGCACTAGAAGGTCAACAAGTCAATCAAAAAGAAGCACTCAGACAGAAACTATGACGATCAAAGCAGATATATACCAATTAAAATCTAAAAAGACAATTCAAAGAATTAATGAGAGTAAGAACAGATTCTTTGAAAAGATTAATAAAATAGATGCCCCCCCCCAGCCAGTTTCACCAAAAGAAAGAAAGAAAAGCCCTAAATTAAAACAAACAAACAAAAAAAAGAGTTCAGAATGGGGTCATAACCACCAAAACCAATGAAATCCAGAAGATCATCCGAGAATACTTTGAGAAATTGTATTACCAAAAAAATGGAAATATAGAAGAAATGGACAAGTTCCTTAACACATATGAATTACCAAAATTAAGTCCAGAGGACACAAGCAATTTAAACAGACCCTTTACCTTCACCAAAATAGAGTCAGTAATAATTAAAAAAAAAAAAAATCCCAACAAATCTCCCAGCCTGAACCCAACAGATTCAGAAGGGAATTCTATCAAAGCTTCAAAGAAGAACTAGTACCCATTCTCCTCAAACCATTTCAGAATATAAAAAAGGAAGGGACACTTCCAAACTCATTCTACAAAGTCAGTATGACCCTGTAACCAAAACTGGGCAAGAATCCTTCATAGAAAGAGAACCACTGACCAATTTCCCTGATGAACATTGATGCAAAAATCCTCAAAAAAAATTCTGGCAAACTGAATTCAGCAACACATAAAAAAGATCATACACCATGATCAAATGGACTTCATTCAACAGGTGCAAGTCTGGTTCAGCATACAAAAGTCAATCATTGTAATCCATCATATCAAGAGACTTACAGAAAGAAATCACATAATCATCTCAATTGATGATGAGTAGGCCTTTGATTAAGTGCCACATCCTTTCATGATAAAAGTCCTGGAGAAAGTGGGCATAACAGGGAAATACCTCAACATCATAAAGACCATATATGACAAACCCACAGCCAGTATCATATTAAATGGGGAAAAATTGAAATTTTTCCTCTAAGATCAGGAACAAGACAAGGATGTCTACTCTCTCTCCTCTTATTTAATATGATTGAAGTCCTAGCCAGAGCAAGCAGGCAAGAAAAAGAAATCAAAGGGATACAGATAGGCAAAAAGAGGTAAAATTATCCTTATTCATGGATGACATGATCCTTCACCTAAAGGACCCCAAAAATTCCTCTAGAAAACTCTTAGAGCTAATTATCTCCTTCAGCAATGTAGCAGGATACAAAGTTAACGCTCAAAAAATCAGTAGCCTTCCTTTACAACAATATTGAACAGGACGAGAAAGAACTTAAGGCAACAAATTCCATTCACAATAGCCAACCAAAAAGTTGAATGAAATCAACTTAACCAAATTTAACCAAAGACCCTGAAAATCTTCACAAGGAAAATTTCAAAACACTAAAGAAGAAAATTGCAGAGAATACTAGAAGATGGAAGGACCTCCCTTGCTCATGGATTGGAAGAATACATATTGTAAAGATGGCTATATTACCAAAAGCAATTTACATATTTAATATGAGCTACATTAAAATTCCAATGACAGACTTTGCAGAAATAGAAAACATAATTCTAAAATTCATATGGAAGCAGAAAAGACCAAATATAGCCAAAATAATCATAAGCTGCAAATACAGCATTGGTGGGATCACCATACCTGACTTCAAGAACTATATTACTGGGTTATAGTGGCAAAAACAGCTTTGGTACTGGCACAAAAGGCTTGAAGACCAATGGAACAGAATTGAAGACCCAGAGAGAACCCCATGAAACTACAGCCACCTGATTTTTGAAAAAGGGGCTAAGTATGTTCAATAGAGAAAAGATAGCATCTTCAACAAGTGGTGCTGCAAAAATTGGATATCTATTTGCAGAAAATTGAAAACAAACCCTTATATTTCAACTTACATGAGAATCGATTCAAAATGGATAAGAGACCTCAACATAAAGAAAAAATAGGAAACACACTCCAACACATAGGCATAGGAAAATATTTCCTTAACAAGACTCCAATTACCCAGGAAATAGTACCATAAATTGACAAATGGGATTACATGAAATTAAAAGCTTCTGTGCAGCAAAGGAAACAATCGACAGAGTTAAGGGAGAGCGTACAGAATGGGAGAGAATCTTAGCATCCTATAGATCAGACAGAGGACTAATTTCAATAATATACAAAGAATTTAAGAAAACAAATATTAAGACAACAAATAACTCAATACTTAAGTGGGCAAAGGAAATGAACACAGAGTTCTGAAGGGAAGAAATTTGAGGACCAAGAAACACATTTTAAAAATGTTCAATATCCCTAGCCATTAGGGAAATGCAAATCAAAATAACACTGAGATTCCATCTCACTCCAGTAAGAACAGCTGAGGTCAACAAAACAAATGATAACAAATGCTGGTGAGGATATGGAGAAAAAGGAACACATTTGTACTGCTGGTGGGACTATAAATTAGTGCAACCACTTTGAAAATCAATATGGAGACACTTTAGAAAACTAAGAATAGAACTGCCATATGACCTAGCTATATCACTCCTGATAATACACCCAATGGATGATAAATCATAACACCACAGGGACACCTGCATTTCCATGTTGAATGCAGCACTCTTCACAATTGCAAGGGTATGGAATCAGCCAATAGAGGAATAAAGGAATGGATAAAAAAAGTTGCATCATATATATGCATGGAATATTACTTAGCAATGAAAAAGAATGAAATAATGTCACTTGCAGCAAAAGGAATGGAACTAGAGAATATCATCCCAAGTGTACGAATTTAGGCCCTAAAAGAGAAATAGCATATGTTCTCACTCATACCTGGGAGTTAAATCTAACTCAAAGGAAGAAACAAAACAGAACAAAACTATACATATGTAGACTTATAAAAAAGAGCAATCAGGATTATCTAAGAAGGGAAAATATAAGCAGAGTAGAAAAATGGGGGAGTGGACTAGTGGGGGGCAGCAAAGATTGTGGAAGGAGGGTTAAAGGAGAGGAGGTTAACCTCAAATTATATGATGCAACTACATGAATATATGGGAAAAACAGGGAATATAACCCATAATTGCATATGGTTTTTATCACATATTAATCAAAGGGTTCCATAAATTATGTAAGTTGAAAATGTAACCAAAAATGATATAATAAGTACACAATGGAAATAGCAAAAGCCTTAATACTCTGTACCCCCACTAACATTTATTAATAAAAAAGAAAACCCTATGAATAGCAGAGAAGCACTGAAAATAGTACTGGGCATGGCACAGTGTTGAGTAGTGTTTCTGTTGTACATATGGTCACTATGAGTGGGACCCAACTCCATAGCACCTATCAACAGCATAGTCATTCTACTGTGCTATAGAACATTCAAAGCTACTCTTCCCATCCAACTGCACCTCTCTACCTGTTAAGTATACTATCTATCCTTCCAGTTTTGTCTGGAAGGTCAAATCAGTAATCCCATGATCATTAATTGAATTAATCTACCTTTCATAGGAGACCTTTAAATGGCAACTTTTCCATATTCATTTTAAACATGATTCCATCTATACAAGTCCTATATGTGGTCTGTAAAATTTCTATTGAAAACATAATGCTAGAAATAACCATATGATGGTAGAAAATTATTTAAACCCCTTGGGTCAGTTTTTCCACCTGTGAAAATGGATATCACAATGTTTACTTTGCCTTCTTCTTCTAAATATTTTATAAATAAAGAATGCAAATGCATCTACCTCAATTAGTTTATCTCTCCTTCTTTCATGAAATAAAGTAACATCATTCATAAGTTAGAATTAAAGATCCCAGTTGGGTGTAAGATTTGATGTCTATACTTACTTCCCAAGCATCTGGAGGTAGCAAAAGTGCTCATAGCTTTTTTCAGCAGTGGCATGTAATTGTTTTCCTCTCTGCTTAGTATGTAAAGAGGTACCCGACTTAATCTCTTGAGGTATCAAACTTCTTTTCAGTTCACATATATTTCAGCCACACTTAGTGCTCAGGGCAATTGATCCCATACAAACCTGAATTCGAATTCTGATTCTGCCACTTACGAAAGAGGCAATCCCTCTTGAAGAATAATTTATCAAAGGAAGATAATAGTCTTTATGTCATAGCTTCCTCATAGGATTAAATAAGAATATTTATGGAATATAAATTCCATGATGATGTCTTCTTAATCATAGTATTTTAAGTGCTAGAGTAGTATGTGGTATGCCACTTAATAAATCAGAGTTGAAGGAAGGAAAGAAGAAAAGAGTACAAGTACTTAGTGTGGTATCAGAGTGGACTAACAAAGAAGCACTTCTGCCATCAGGGGTTAAAACCTTAAATCTGAAAATGAAGATGTCTAGCACTTACATACAAAGCCTAAGGAAACATGTAGCACAATACAGTGCAAGCGAAATGCTTTGTAGACAGATGGCAACTGATGCATTCTAACTGGAGGACTGGGGAAACACTTCACAGAAGAGGGCTATGGTTAAGCAGGACCTTAAAAATAGATTATGTGATAAAGGGGAGAAGGGTAGCTCTCTAGGCCGGGCAAAAAAGTACAAAATGGGGGAAGTGTTCAGCTTGTCCCTGGGGCTTAGTATGAGTGATGGGAGTGCAACTCAGGGAGAAGAAAGAGCCGCTGAAAAGTCAGCCCTAATGGCTTTGACGGTTCTGCTGTGCTGCTTAAGACAGTACACAAACTTGAAGGTTTTTGAAGTGCAGAGTCATAGGGACAGGCCCACATTACTATATTTACTTATTTATTATTTTTATTTATTATTCAGGAATGGATGTGAAAGGTAGATTAGAAGGGGTGAGGGTTGTAGGTAGCCCAGAAGAAAAGACATGCTAGTCTAAACTGAGGAGCTGTAGAGAAAAGGGAAAGAAGGAAGGGAAGTAATAGTGAGTAGGGAGCATAGGGTCAGAGGTAGTTGCGAGACTGCTGGTCAGCTAAGCTGATGGTAATGTTGTTTTCTGAGGCCAGGAATTCATGAAGACAAGCAGGATCAGTTGAGTTTGGAAAGTGTTGAGCTTAAAATGCTTCTAGACATTCAGTTGGAAATTGGCCCTTGACCCACAGGAAGATGTCAGAGCAGAAGAAACAGAGATGTGTCAGCATTGCTTCATCATTAATGAGGTGATCAAGGTTGTTTTTCTAAGATGTTTGCAGTCAGCTTAATATATGATAATGGAAGTGTCTCAGATCAATGGGGAGAGATGAATTATTCAATAAATAGTGTTGGAGAAATTTGCTGGCAATTTGGCCAAAAAAAACGTGGCATCTAACATGAGCAATGTACAATGATATGCATGTATGGAAATGTCATAATGAGACTCATTAAATTGTACACTAAATGAAAAATTACTAATAAAAAATGTGGCACCCTGTCTCATGCTTCACACAAAAATTAATCCCAGATGAATCTAAAACTGAATGATGAATTTTTAAACTGATGAATTTTAAAATTGAAAATATAACAAAGTCGGAAAGCTATTTAGGTAAGGAACACACTTATATATGTGTTTCTATGTGTTGACACAGATATACATAAACATATTTATATCTAAACTTATTTCCATATTGTTGTTATTAGATGCTGTTGAGTCAGTGTCAGACCCATAGGGACCCTACGTATAACAGGTGAAACACTATTGCTAGTGTTTCTCTGCTATTCATAGAGTTTTCAATGGCTGATTGTTTTTTTGGGTGGGGGTGGGTTGCTGGGTCCTTTTCCTAAGCCTAAGCACCTGGTGTTCCCAGGTGGTCTCCCATCTAAGTACTAATCAGGCCCAACCCTGCTTAGCTTCCGAGATCTGATGGGGTTGCGTGCCACAGTGGTACATCTATCTAAATTTATATTTAAATCTATCTAAATTTATTTCTATATCTCTACATATTTATTGAAATCCATGAGTCCACACTGATATTCCCATTATCAACTCAACACTACAATATTCATTCTAGTTTTCTTCCTTTGCTTATTTCTAACTGTCTTCCATAATAATGAGAAATTTGGCTTCCATTTTTAAAATGTATTTTTTTATTTGATCAATTCCCTGTCAATTCAAATCAATTCAAATCTTCTGTCATCACTACTTTTCCCTCAATAGAGCTTTCATTCTGTTTGGGTTGGAATGTCCTACACCAAGCCACCTATCTGAATGGATGTCTATCTTGTTCTTCCCCAAATAGTGGATTTGTTGTTGTTGTTGTTGTTGTTGTTAGGTGCTGTCTGACTCATAGAGATCCTATGTACAACAAACAAAACACTATTGTCATACTTTCTCTGATATTCATAGGATTTTCAATGGCTGATTGTTTTTTTGAGGGAGAGGGGGTTGCCAGGTCCTTCTCCCAAGCCTATAGTACCTGGTGTTCCCAGGTGGTCTCCCATACAAGTACTAACCAAATCTGACCCTGCTTAGCTTCCAAGATCTGATGGGATAGGACACCACAGTGGTACCGCTGCAGGCTAAATAATGGATTTAGGACTGAGTCATTCCAAAAGATGAAGGGATGGGAAAAGAAAAGACAAGGAAGAGTAAGAAAGGGAAGGGAAGGGGAGGGAAGAGAAGGAAGGCAGAGCAAGGCAGGGCAAGGCAAAGGGGAAATGCCTCTGTTCGTTGTTTTAAACACACATCAGTAGATTCTACCTTTGTAGTAAAGGTCCTTTAAGGCATCTTATAGCACCACAGTGTGACTTGGCTAAACCCAGGCACCAGGCCTTTTTGTTGTTGTGTTTTAGAACATATATCCAAGCCATCTTTTTTTAATGGGATACTATCTTGAAGTGATGGACTTGATTATCAGCATGCTGCTCTCATTGGTCTCAAACAGAAAATTATTGTTATTGTTAGGTGCTGCCAAGTTGGGTTCAACAGATAGCATCCTTTACAGGGTTTTCAATGGCTGATTGTTTGGGGAGTGGGTTGCCAGGTCCTTCTCCTGTTTTTGCAGTACTGGGGATTGAATTTAGGGCAACAGAGAGCGCAGAGCAGCACTCTACCAATCGAGCTAAACCCCAGCCTAAAACAGAAAATAACTACTCCAGATATCCAAGATCTACCAATGTGTGTGTGTGTGTGTGTGTGTGTGTGTGTGTGTGTGTGTTTGATTCCATTCTATTAAACTACCTTTTACCAATCACTTTCTGCATTTAATGCATTCTGGGAAAAATAAGGAAGTATTTCTAAGACCATCTCTGCGGTCCAGGAGACTACAATGTCTCTGGGGAAATTAAACACAGAGACTTAAAGTAGATTAATAACACAAATCAAACATAAGCAGTTCAATAGAACACTTGCACAAGCTAGCACCAGACCCCTGATACTCGTGGAGCCAAGTGGATGAATATATTTCTGCAAGTCTGGCTTATCTGGGGCTTGGTGCTGACAGTGATCCTAGCCTGGTAGGGCAGGTTGAAGACTCAACCTTAGTTAAAAGGGAGGCAGCCCATAAGGGCAAAGTTTTATACCAAGGACATTTTATCATATCACTTCTTCCTGCCAACTGAGTAAAAATCACTACCATTCCATGTTACATAGAACGGATAACTCCCTACAAATCCTAATAGACCATGAGCTCACTCTCAAACAGAGTTGGATCCTGAGCCCTCCACTACTCAGACTCCAAATGAGAAGATGAGAAAAACACAAGACGTCTGTCCTTTCTTTTATTTTGTTATATGTTGTTAGGTGCCATTGAGTCATGTATGACTCATAGCAACCAATACAGGGTTTTCAATGTCTGATTGTTTTGGGATTGCCTTGGGAGTGGATTGCCACGTACTTCTCCCATTTTTGTGGTGCTGGGCATTGAACTTGGGACCTCAGAGACTGCAGAGCAGCGCTCTACCAACTGAGCTAAATCCCAGCCCATTTTGTTATATAAGTTTCACAAATTCATTTCAGAAATTATGTTCTGGCAAAAGAGCACATATCACTCACAGATTTATAACTTTTAGAACATATTTCCAGAACTTTTTCTATGCATTTATATGACCTGTACTGAGTTTTGTAATTCACTGATGAACATCAGCTTTCTCCTCTGTAAAATGAAGATGATAACGATGTTATCAACCTCATTGAGTGATTGTGGGTAAAACATGGATTAATATACACAGAGTACTTCAAATAGTTCCTGGTGCATCTATAAAGCCTGTACTTAGCATTTATCTATCTAGATTCACCTGTATATTTTTATAAAATGGGATGGACGTATTCATATTGCTTTAGAGGCTGTGTTTTTCATTTAATAATATAGCTTGAACTTCTTCCTTTGTGGGACAGTTTTTAAAGTGCAAAGAGACTATTAGATCCTTTGAGTGGTTTTCAAAAGTGAAAAGTTATCTGGGCCCTGGTCCTTCCAGGATATTTCAAGATGATGTGCTAGCTGCGAACAAGAGCTGGATCTAATACCTCTTGGAACTAGAAACTGGGGGAATGCTGCTGTGTATAATGTCGGAATCTGAGTGCTAAGCACAACCTTGGAGTTCCTCTAGCGCAGTACTTTGTCAAGCTTCATTTTTCTTTCTTTCTTTTTTTCCATTGGGGATAATGTAAAACAATAAAGGATTGAACCCAGGTCCTCACACATACTTTGCAAGTGCTCTACCACTAGGCTGCACTCCCAGCCCATTTTTTATTTTGAGTCAGGGTCTTGCTAAATTCTGCAGGCTGCCTCTGGCCTCGAACTCGAGATCCTCCTGCACCAACCTCCCAAGTCACTGGGATTAGAGGTACTCCACTGTGCCTAGCCTCAACCTTCATTGTGGTCTAAGCAATAAAACCATATTTCCCTAATAAAATCTATTGTCAAAGTCCACCCACCAAGTAAAGCAATTTTAAAATGCCAGAGTAAATTTATCAACTAAAATATGTAACATTTACTTACTATAAAGCTTGGACTCCAGGAAATGGATGATAATTACAGTCTTATGTCAACATCAACTTCTATGAAATAGAATAAAACATTTGTGAAAATCCTATAGCGCCATTTTCATAGGCATGTATTTCTAAAGCTACTGCTCCAACACAGATGAGAGAATTAAGGCCCAGAGATATTGCCTACTTGTAATATGAAAAGCCAAAAAAAGAAAAATAATATTATAACAAGATGAAAGCATTTTACTGAAGAAAGTATCTGGAATAGTTAACATGTACTTTCCACAAAATACAGTTCTTTTCGATTTAAATGATTGCCATATAGTGCCCCAATTAATAAAAATGGAAATGGCCAATTAACTTAGCTGTTGTTTTGTATTGTTTTGCATTATCCTCATAGCCTATAAGTGCTGAGTTGTGCTGACTATGTAATTTGTACTTTATCCTGTTAGTGAATGTAAAGATTTACTGATTATCTCCAATAATTAAATTACACATTTTAACTTATGAATCAGCATCTCATTTTCTACATATCAGCTCTTATATATTGAATGTCTACCCTATCATCTATAATTTCAGTTGTTTTCTCATCCTGAGGCTTGCCTGTAAAACTCAGAAAATCAGTATTGACAGTCTCTTTCACTAATTAAATAAGACCAAGCTTCACTGATGGAAACTTAGAATGTGATTCCAGACTTCATGCTGCTACTGCTTCCTTCTTCCCTGAACAGTGGATGGATAACTCCTTAAGGTAGTTACAGCTATTCCATAGGTCTCCAAGGGGACTTTGGGGGTGGGGTTTAGCTAGTTGGTAGGGTACTTGCTCCACACTCTCTGAGGGCCTGGGTTCAATCTCCAGCACCACAAAAATGGGAGAAGGACCTGGCAGTCCACCCCTGAAGCAATCCTGAAACAATCAGCCATTGACAACCCCATGAGGGTCAGATGGCACCTAACAACAACCACCATGGGGACTGACACACCTCTGGCCTCTGTGTTAGCCATAATTCTGCAGAACTTTATGTATATTTTATCTCTTAAAAAATATGAAAAGAAAAAAAAAATGGTTCTTGCAAATGATCCAAAGTCATATTTTAAAAAATTACACTGTCAAATACATCATATATGCAAATAAATATATATGATACTTATAATAAAGCAGTCATATGTTCTTTTGAGAAATTACTGTCATGAAATTATGTTTGCTTATTGTAGACAGTTTAGAAAATATTTTAAAAGTATAAAAATAATTTCATGAAGCCTGGTGCAGTGGTACATGCCTGTAATCCCAGCGGCTGAGGAGGCAGAGGCAGGAGGATCACAAGTTCAAGACCAGAGGTAGTCTGCATAATTTTGTGAGACCCTATCTCAAAAAAGTAAAAAAAAAAAAAAAAAAAAAAAAAAAAAAAAAAAAAAAAAAAAAAAAAAAAAAAAAAAAAAAAAAAAAAAAAAAAAAAAAAAAAAAAAAAAAAAAAA